>KN490236.1:53061-77216 GCA_000787155.1 Scartelaos histophorus
CTCAAAAATGACAGTATTACAGTAAAAATTCAAAATCCAAGAATATGATCCACTACCACTACCTCACACAGATGTTCTTGTAACCAGCTACTCACACTCCAAAGAAAATCATGAATCATTTACTGACTCAAATGAATGCAGATCATATGAGATGATCCAAGACTCAGCGGAAAATAGGATGCCGAGTTGACCAAGAAAACACTGGATTAAATTTGTATCTTAGAATGAGGTTCAAGTGGAACTGGTCCATGATGGCCACACACACACTTAAGAGGAGTCTGCGTTTTAAAGAAATAACAATCTACCACATATGTTTAATAATTCAGTCATAACAGCAAATGATGTGCGTGTACCAGACTCTAACGAAAAACACATTTGGAATCGCATTTCCGGACTTAAATGGGTCATATATTTTACATGTTCTGTAATTGGTTGAGTGGGATGCCATGACAAATTGCTCATGGTTAAATAAGGGCGTGAACGCAAATAAACCTAGCTTTTTATAACACAAACTAAATTTGTATTACAATCAATTAGATGTGTTTTTGGCAATAACAGAATTCCTCAAGTAAAAGTATGTGCGCATGTTTCGTATGTGGTTTTTCCATTAAAAAGTCCAAGTTTCTGTAGGATTCTGTGGTTTTCTGGGAAGCAGCAGTTAGTATTCGTGCCATAGTGTTACACGAGAAGGACTATTATGACAAGACTTTTTTTAGGTGTTGATTTTTTTCATAATTTTAACAACTTTAAGACTTGCACCTGGATGTAGTTCTGTGAGTTTACCATGTACTTACCATAAAACTTTAAAGCTGCACTATGTAACTTTTTGTCTGGGGTCTGTCACCTGCTTATTTCTGTGGATCTGCTACTGCTCTGCCTGGAATGTTTCAGAGTTTGACATTTAAACAGCCTTACTTTACATTTATTCAATTACAGGTGGTTTTATGGCTCAAACATTGGTCTTCCTGAAGAGCGAAAGGTTTAATCCCTGATAATCTCTGATAAATACACTTCAGACGAAGCAATAACGTAAGAATTTCATGCACTCTTCACCAGAAAAGTTACACAATGCACCTTTAATTTAATTTGAGCCTTTACAGAGAATGGATATGCCCTCCTGAACTCAGTGTGTGTTTAGGTTGGTTGCTTTTAGTTCCCCCTCCCACCGTGTCTGAAGCATTAATGATATTACCTCCCGCGGCCTATTTAAACAAGACTGCTCCTTTGAACTGACTTTACGATCTTACCCCACAAGTGATGCTCTTTAGATCCAACGCCAGGCTAAAACAAACTTCAAATTGATCCAGAAAGTTTCAATTTGCTGTAGCAGAATTTACCCAGAATGCAACAAAAATAAAATGGCATTAGTACAAATACGACTGCTGTTCCCTTCTCTCCCTTAAGTGGATGCCCCTGAGGTTAGTACAATGTTTCCTACCAAGTCCGTTACATCATTTGTTCAGTTGTGTTATGGGAAGCTATGATTAAATTGCACAGTGAGTTTGGTAACACATTCATGTGTCAGTTCAACTTTAAATAATGAAAAATTGTTACATGACTGAGCCTGTCTGAAATATGTAATAAATATATATTAAAGCAATAAATATTGCATCAACTACCTATTGTATGGTTAAAGTCATTCGTGTGAGGTGAACGTCCCATAAAATTATACTGCGTAACCTTTCTGAAGAAGGGTATGCACATCTGCTTGTCTCCATGGAGATGTTATTCAATAGCTTGGAATGTCCCACTGTATACTTTACCTTATGCATATCTAGCTCCATGAAGACAAGCAGATGCTGCCACCAGGCCAGTTTACATAGACTGTATAAAGAAGTAGACTAAGGGAGGCTGAGTCACCCTTAATAAAGAAGTAAAATAAGGGAAGGTGAGTCACCCTTAATGATGAGTTCCAGTCAAATGAAGTTTATAGTGCTAACAGTTACAGAGGCAAATGTGGAGCAAGCTCCAAACTGAGAGAATGAATGAATGTTTATTCAGACAGTAATGCGTAGAACATGCATAGAAAACATAAATACATAGTTATAATACAAAAATAAATACTTCTTTTCAATAATAATAAACAAAAATAAATGTTAGTGGAGTAGAAGGAAGGAAATACTTTTTTAACCCCACCCTTTATGAGGAATAGAAATGCATTTTCGGAGAATGTGGTTACTAAAAAACCACTATCATGTCATGAGGCTCACAGTAGCAGTTGCAGAGAAAGGTGCGACAATTTTTCAATGTAAAGTCAATTGAAAACACATGATGCAGTGGGAGTTAACATGCAGTGCCCCATGTTAACTCCCCGTTTGAAACGCGTCGTCTGGCCAATTCTGTCCATTTATATGTACAGTCTGTGGTCTGGAGTAACAATGCATGTTTTTCAAAATATTGTTTAGCAATAAATACACTTAAAATAACTGAATAAATGCAAGATACAGACACTCCAGACAAAGCGATAATATATCTCCATGGAAACAGACAGATCATGGACCCTCTCCAGAAGAAGTTTACATGGTGCACCTTTAATGTAAGTCTGTATTATTGCTCCCTGTGTGGAGCTGAGTCTTCTTCTTACAGACGTCACTTTTCTGTTTGTTGATAGTGCAGAATACACAATACTTACGCACATTCCTCTCCCACACAAACTACTGCATCTGGGAGGCCCTGCAATGATGCTGCAACACAGGAAATCATGTCAGATTAAACTGCATTTTCTATCATTTACTTGTTTGATATTAGTCAGGTTGCTTGGCATTTTAAAATACAGGACAAATATAGTTTTTATTGTGATAGTTTACACACACTCCCGTGCCTCAGATCACGTAGATGGCTGCTGTTAGAGAACTAGTCATTCCAGACAGAACATCCAGAGCTGCTCTCATTAAAAGCAAGCGCATGACTGGATTCTGAGAAAATCTTTTATATTCCTTGGTCACCAAAAAATATGGTCTATACACAATATGGAAAGTCATACATCATATATAACTACATATGTTGTATAGATTCGACATTTGCATCCAACTTTCAAACAAAAAAATTGCACAGTTGAATGGCATTATGTTTCTAGGAATTTTATGACTGTACAGACAGGCATTTACTGTTCTTATTAAACATTGCCTACGCTTGCTAATGCTTGACATGGAAAATTTACGAGTAAAATGCATTGTATATCCTGTACGTTAGCGGTAACACCACCTTATTTATTGCTCTCTCATACGAGGATCCATATGCGAGCTGTCACAGTAAATATAACTTACACTTTTAAATGGTTTTTCGGCAGTTGACTTTGAAAATGAAATGCAAACAACAGGCGTCACACAAGGCTAACTTTCACTGCCGTCATGAACAAGCACTACGAGTCATTCCCAATTTACTTAACCATATTCTACCGCACCGTAATGGGATTATTTTGGGGAAAATCTTGCGCAGGTTCGTTTTGGCGTCCGTTCAGACAACTTTCACTTTCCACTTATTGCAAAGTTGTTACGCCGCTGCTACTGTTCACAGGGACCGTCCAAGCCAAGCGTGGAGACACATGTGAGTAACACTAGACCTGTGTTTGCATTAGCGCGCCATTTTCCCCCCTTTTGCATGTTGTTCTAGAAGATTTTGTCATTGCTACATTATTTGTCTTTCATATTTACAACTTATGCAAACAGTGGTGTGATATTTTGTGCGGTCAGTGTAACCAAACATACAGTACGGGGGCGGGAGAGGTGGCAGGACGAGGGGGCGCTCCCAGGGAATAAAAACAAAACTTTGTCTGGGGAACTATAGGCTGCTAAGTGAAGTGCTGACAGTCCACAGTGAGCAGGCTGCATTCATATTCGTGATTGTATAGAGCGGAGGGAGTAGTGCGTGGGAGGGCCGGTGTCCATATGTACTCTGTCACTGATAATAGTTCTACTGTGCACTGAACTGTCTGCACACCTCCATCATTGAGACTAGATAAAGATAGTAAGAGTGATGTCAGTGTTACTATATGCATGCAATTTATTAAAAAAAAACACTTAAAATGAAATATTACCATGCCCCACACAAGAAGTAAAGTATCGCCACACCTGCTATCTATAAGCTCTCCCCTGCTCCCCAACTTTCCATGTACTAGATTTCAGAAGGTGCGAAGAAAATCTTACTAGTTCTGGTGCCAAATTAAAACATCTGTATGTAAACGTGGTGCATATTTATGGGGTTCAAGCTGTAGCAGTGATCCTTTGTTGGCATTGCAATAAAGGGATTTAAAGCAAAATCCTATATCTTTTGCAATGGGAAAGAACTTCAACTCGTGAAGGAATAATTTATCTGAAGGCCATCATTATTCTGAACAGATTTAAGTGTGAAATGGAGAGAGTTAGGGATGCACTGATCCAGAATTTTCAGTTCCAATACTGATATTAATACTATGGCTTTAAATGTCTGCAGATATCCAATATAAAGCAATGCCAATGTAGGGATCCAAGCACTCCAAAGAAATAAAAATCCAATGTGGAAAAGTTAAAAGTTAGTTAAAAGGCCTTTATTTAAACGTTTCAGCCACTGGTCTTCATTAGGGCTTCATAGCGACTAAAACATCATGGCTTTGCCCATTTTAATGTTGTGTTTGAAGTTTTGATCCTTTTTTCCCTGTGCACCACTACCTGTTCTCACTGAATGGAATACCTGCAGCAAACAGTCACATTTCTGTTTTGTTTTTTTTTCCATAAGCGTTAACAAATTTGAGCTATAGTCACAGCTTTGCAGGAAAGTTCAAATATAATATGTCCTGGGCCTACACCAGTCCATAAATTCTCATTACATCCAATAAGCAGGCCAACCAGAATAATGGCTGCACTGTTATCATGGAACCGATACCCGATCCAGATAATTTTCCTTTACCAGTGCTGATATTTGATACCAATACCAGTATCGTGCATTCATACAGAGAGTACAATATATTGTCAGAGCCAGAAATTTGTCTGATAACGCTGAGATGGTACAGAAGCAAACTTAACCAAATAAACATTTTGTGTTTATAAGCTGCTTTGACAATCTCTTTTAGCTCGGACCCAAAACCACTTCATAGTCTAAAGATGAACTTGTCCTCCATGATTGGACAGTAAACAGGTCTTACCTAATCTATAATACAACGAATACATCACGTTACACTCATAGATGTTTAAACAGGTAAGAGATGTGCTTCCAAAATATGGTAAATATTTGCATTAGCTTTGTCCTGTGATGTTACATTTAATGGCTTCACATCTTTCCGTGGAAACCAAAAGTCTCCAACATAAACACCAGAGTAGACACAAAGAAGGACAGTGCTCTAGCCACTCCGGTCTCTTTGATGTGTTTAATGGGGCACTGGCTTGGCTCCAGGTGGGAGATGTCGCTAGGGGCAACGAGGGAAGAGGAGGCTGATAAGACGTCCATGCTCCGGGCTTTAGATGCCTCAGACAAAACACACTCCATGGGACGTCCCACTGCAGTGTGAGAGAGGTATAACAATTTAAAGATTTAAGAGATACAGTGTACAGCAGAAATGACAAAGTTCAAGAAGTTCGGCCCTTATAGAACACACTAGAAAATCTGATTATGGTACAACATAACTTTGCTGTATCTAAACAGAGAAGATATGATGCTATTTTCTGATTATAACGTTGATCCTCATCAAAACATACCCGGAGTTGTGTTTTATTTCATTCACACATGTGAATAACACACAAACCCTGCAAATATTAATATATTTAAGAGTTCTTAACTTAAACAGAAAGAACTCTATTCCACCTTGTGATGTCATGTGGTAATACAGGAAGTGCTTCACTTTGTTTTTAAACTCTATACACCTTCACTTGAATCATTTGTATCATTTAAGCCCTGGACTTGCCAATGCCACATTACAGTTGAGTGTAACAGAATTAAACAGAAATAATTATAATTTTTTAGTTGTGTATTGTGCTTGGTTATACATTCATAGTCAGAGTCATTTCTTACCAATTTCTTATCAATCACCATACTGTAGTATATTTTAAAAGAATATGAATAAATTCATTTATAATTTTACACTTGAACTTTTGGCCTGCTCAATCTAATGGCATATTCTCAAGACGGCAATTCTCAAAACATTTTAATTTAACATTTATATTTATCATTTATATTTAACATTTAACATTTAGATTTAACATTTAATTTTTAGATTTAATTTTTAGATTTAGATTTAGATATAACATTTAGATTAAGATTTAACATTTACATTAACATTTACCATTTAGGTGTAATATTTAATATTTATATTTAACTATTTACATTTTCTCCAAGTTGACAAATATTACTTTAAATGTGCAAAAAAGTCACAAAATGTTCACACCTGTTTTTTGAACATTGTTTGAAGCTAAATATCACAAAAATGTTGATGTTTTTTTCAGTATGAGCTGCTTTACATACGGCGCTCCATACTCAAGACCTGGAGTAAACCAGTAGTATTTCTGCATTTCTGGAAAACTGACTCACTGCATTTTATAGCTTTGACACTATCCCTATGGAGGTGATATATGGCGGTGACTCCCATCGCATGTATTTGAGGAATTTTTAATTTTCTAATTTGTTCATAGTGGATTGGGATTTGATGTTTTGACTACTATATGTCACAATCGCACCTATAAAGCTATCAAAACAGTCCACACACTTTCAATTAATACCAGAT
Source organism: Scartelaos histophorus (assembly GCA_000787155.1). NCBI lineage: Eukaryota > Metazoa > Chordata > Actinopteri > Gobiiformes > Gobiidae > Scartelaos > Scartelaos histophorus. Next base: position 59,753 of record KN490236.1, read on the forward strand.
TGGAAAAATACCCCAAAGCCTTGCATGCAGCATATGGCAAATCTGACTATAGCTCAGTGGTGGTTATTGTTCCCACATAGATCAGCAGTTCAGTCCCTTCACTATCCACTATCTAGTTCACTGTGCTTGTGTGACTTGTGACTGCAGGGGTCGTGGGCACATTTTCTGCATTTTTTGGGGGCTAAATTTATATTAGGTTTTAAAAGTACTGGTCTGGTCCATGAACTCTTTGGCCTCCTTTAAGTCCCTATGCAGTAGCTCCCAATTCCCACATTTTAAACTAATGTATTCTGTTTTCATAAAATAGATATGTGTATATTTGTTGTCTTTTTATAGTTTTTGTTTCTGAGTGCTTGCTTCTCCACATACCTTTGCCTTTATTTACCAAACATATGTTAAATGTGTCCTCTTTGTTTCACTCTCAATTACCATCACTGTCACTAAAGTGTTATTTCTGCCATGTACAAAATATTATTTTGGTTTTCTTTGGTTTCCGCTCCGTGCTGTAAAAAGGTTAGAGCGGTGGGTTAATGGAGCACATGGTGAAAGTCATGGGAAGTGTAATGTCCACACACCAGGAGGCTTTCCTCTCTCTGATGGTGGGAAGAGGAGGCCAAGAGGAGGTGTAGAGGAGGGACAGAAGAAGGTACACTGTGCATTTCTCTGATCTGGCCAACATTTTTAAAACTTACATTATCTTACATTCATCTTGTTTTCAGATTTACTGCTTAATTCTAGTCTAGAGGTATTTTATAACTAAGATAAGATAACTTGTCAAGTAAATGATCTGAGGTTGCAGAGGAGGCTAGAAAAGGTGTAGAGGAGGTGTAGAAGAGGACCCAAGAAATGGCAGAGGTGGACCAATACTTCCCCTTCTATAATAGTGCTTCTATAATGGAGGAGAAGAGAATACTAAAGAATAACCAAAGGAGGTATAGACGAGAAGAGGAGGACTTTGAGGAAGGGGAGGATTTTGAGGGTGTGTAGAGGACAACTGCTGTATAAAAAATGTAGAGGAGGTGTACGGAGGACCAGATTAAAAGCAGAGAATAACTAAAGCCAGACGAGAACATGAGGACTAGAGAAGGGCAAGAGGATGACAGAGTGACCAGATGTAGTGCTGCTATTACTGTACATGTCTATCTAAATAAAGAGTTTGTATAACAGCAGTATCATATCATAGAATATCTGCATGCAATCAGCTCTGATCCATTGTACAGTTTGGTTTATTGGTTAATTGCATTTACTTTTTGGAGACATATTTTTAATGCTTTGTTTTACTGGACTTGTCATCTAAATATGTCAGTGATACATTTGTAAAATGGAAAGCTACATTAGAACATAGATCAGAACAAAGCCTAATATAAATACACATTACACATTGTGCCTAAAGCTTTAAAGATTTTATATTTTATTACTTATTTTTCTATTTTATTTTCACTTGTACTTGTAGATTTGAATAATTATGCCTTATTTGTCTCTTTTTTCTACTTATTTAGAATGTATTATTACCATTTATATTATTTACTTTTTGTTATTATATTGTGATGAGTGAGTTTTATGATCAACAGAAAACTTTCTCACCTTTAGGGGTCTTATCCTTTGGCAGCTCCTCATTTTTATCATTCTCTGAGCCTCCTCTACTCACTAATAAGCTGCACATCTGCTCCCCGGGCTTCCCTTTGTCTAATGTAATCTTTCCATACACCTCATGTAACCCCAGTGTTTGGATGGCACTCCCCCTCACATTGCTTGGCTTTAAATGTAAGCAGTAAATTACATTAGATCTGAAAAACTGCTTCCTGACTTAAGGTCAATATTGACTTTCAGCAGACTGTAAGGTGGGAGTGGGGCACAGTGGAGCTTGTTTGTGTGTTCTTGTGGCTTCAGAGCTGACTTTGTGTTAGCAGCCCCTTGGACTAAAGTTATTTCTCCTCGACTCTGTGCAGAGTTAACAAAGCAAGAGATTTTCCTGTGTTCAAAGGATACTTCTGGCGCTAGTGGTTTATGTATCATTGGTGTTAACCGCAGTGTAATGCATGTTATAGCAAATACAATAAACTGACTGGGAAAGTAAATATGCATTGGTTTTCTAATGTAAAAGAATGTAACTTTCCCTCGCAGTCCTTCTCTGGTTGAAAGGACTTCAGAAGCAAAAATCATAGTTACTTCTTTACAGGGAAATGACCACGGGCATTCTGCAGTATAGAATTTGAAAATGGTGTGGAAAAATAAAACGTGCATATTGACTAATTCATAATACGTTGTAGATACGCTTCCAAAACTGAAGAAGAAACGATGCACTCGGAGGGAGATGTTTTTTGTGAGGTTATCATTATGCAAATTTGATCTAGGATTCTGGCAGCTCAGTGGGGTTAGAAACTGCAAAGAAATGCTCATCATGTACATGGGTCTTGTCATCAGGCTTGTCTCACTTTTCAATCACGTTATGAGTTTTAGCACGCAGCCTTGTGCCAGGTGCCACCTGTCAACAGGTCTTCAACGGATCAACAATTTAGAAGTGCACACAACCAGAACAGAACAGAACAGACGTACACTGGCCAAGGAACACACCTCTGCTGCTCTGTGCTCAGGGCATCCTTTCACCTTTAACCCAACCGCCCCGTCTGGGTTCAAACTGCAGAATTTAAAGAGGGATTATGTAACATTTCTGGATGGGAGCTCCACCACCTGCTTTTTATCCCCTTACAAGTTCACAAATCTGACCTTAGTTTGGTGCAATGTCACTTATTGACTTTCTTCACTGAGATCGACAGGGTTTAATACCGTACTGACGAACATTCAAGGCAAACCAACATCTCCATGGAGAAAAACAAGTGACGAACAATCCACTAAAAAAAATATATAGTGCACCTTTAATTCATGTGTAGTTTCAGGAATAAAGAGTAATAAATTAACTAAAATCTTGGTAAACAAACAATGCATCACTAAAAAAAACAAAAACACTTCTTCATCTATTTGTACTATCACATTCTTTTTGGAGTTTATAGCCTACTGTATTTCACAACACATAATTGACGCTAGATTTGAACTAAAAGGTTGTCCTGTCATGTCCACAAATACCAACCAGTATTTTAGAGGTGACTAATTCCTAAATGTATAAAATGTTGTAAGAATTTCAGCAGCATTGATCTTTAGGCCATTATTACTTAATGTCCTATTAGGAAACGGTTCATAATATATTTGGCAAGGATTTTGGCCTAGTTTGTGTGTAAAACATTTTTTTACATCTGGAGTCTCTCACCATGTCACAGTTGTTTCCAGTTGGCGTAAAAAGTGATGTTTGACTGGAGCTGGCTGTATGTCACTGTGGCGTGGGGAGCTCCCCCGGGTCGCTATGGTTTCCTCAACGTTTAACATTAAGTAACGACCGGATATTGCAAACAGAGAGGTCATAAGAAAAGGACCTCTTCGCCTCACACCTCAGTTCTGATAGGCTTGTCCCAGAGGTGGACAACTGAACCCTGGGAGGTAAACAGACAGTGTTACAAACTGAATTTTGGCTTGATTCTAGTCATTATTTTTGCAGCAAGAATCTGGCAATACTTTATGTCAGAGTTTGAAAAGACATAATACACACACAAAATTTTGCAATATTGTAAGAAAGTTAGTTGTTTTTTTTTTTGTTTTTTTTTTTATATTTATTAAAAAGGTGTATATTCACCATAGTTCCAGCAACCCTGTGTCCAACTGCTTTTACACTGAAAATAAAAAAAATATTATTCACTAGAGCAGTTACATACATTTAATATTGTGACACTGCATTTGATCTATGTTATAATTGATAATTATATATTTTTGTGAAATTAGGTCAAATAATCAGTCATTTGCATTTTGCTGTGAGGGTCCTGGGCTCGTTGCATTTTAGGGGCCCTGCCTTGAAAAGTTTGGGAGCCCCTACGCTAGAGTTATATTCATTTTTTTTACATTGGTTTAGCAAATATTTTTGAGAATAAAATATGTAATAAGGATAGTCTGTCTGCATTGTTTTCCTTCTGCAGAGATTTCAAAAACAGGAAGATTTATAATAATGATGCTAAATGAAATATTTGAACTATTCCACAACAGTTGGATGTTCTTCCTCTGCTATTTGCATTGAATTCCTTTATAACATTGTGTCCAAACCTGCCAGGCCATGCTCAGAATACATTTACACAGTCACATACAAGGCTCTTCCCTGATTGGACGACTCTGATTGACAGTTGAATGGTCAGTGTTTTGGCGGGTGGTGCTCACTGGAGGGGTCCCCCAGTCACTGCCGCAGGGGTCACAGAGGGGTCAGGGAAGTGTAGGGTCAGAAAGTAGCCCTGGCCCCCGCTGTGTCTGCAGTCATGTGCAGAATGTGGGCCATCTTCAAAGAGCCACTCACTTCCACTGAGGCACTAATCTGCACGGTAACAGGCCAAGGGAATAAGAGTTAGGGGCCATTTTGAATTTAGTCGCATTATTCCCTTTTGCACCTTACAGCCCACAACTTCAGCTGTATATTTTTCATTTATTCAAAATGCTCTGTTCCACCTTGTGATGTCATAAAGAAGTAGTTTTCAAGTGAACAGTTTGATATTTTGCCTTTAGTTTAGAGGTTTTCTAGATGATTCTAGTGAAGGTGCATTGTTTTAAAAACAATGATCAGTTCCTGCATTACCACATGACATCACAAGGTGAAACAGTGTTTTCTGTTTGAGAGAGAAGAACTCTCTAAAATATAGAATATAAATATGAAGGTTTTGTGTTAAATGTGTGAATGAAACAAAACACAACTTCAGGTATAGACTTAAGCAAACTTTATTACAAGGGAAATTACTTGGACACAGTAGCTGACACACCACATGATGATATAACAAAATATGTAATAATAAAATGTAAATATGTAATAATAAATTCCAAAGAAATGTCAGGCTTGCAGCTCCACAGACCTGAGTAATTTGGCCTGGATGAGGGCCTCCTCCTGCTTGTCTTCATGCAAAATGTTTTTCCTTGGTCTATAATATTCCACAGTATGGCACTGAATGTATCCATCTCCTTTGAGAATATTCCAAACTGTGACTTCAGCTTTAACACTCTACAGTGTAAAGTATCCAAAGTATGTATTTCCATTGTGGTCTAATGAAGACTTGTGCATGTTTGCTTGGAGCCTGTAACTGCAGAAGATAACTGGCAGCTATTATTCCCGTAACATTAAGGTCAGCCTGACTCTGCATATATTGTTGGCATATTTGCCTCATGGATTCTATAAAACTAAGATCCATCTACATAAAGCAACTAAAATGCGGCTTTGTTTGGTGTCATGCTGAATGATGTCATAGTTAATTGCATGCCTGGATAAAACCACACATTGGGCCAGACATTACTCAGTTTTGCATGGATAATCACTGTAGCACCAGTTTTCTAATGTGAATTTTTCCAAAACTCACTTTATAAATGCAAAAATCTTGGATCCTCTTATAAAGTCAATGTAAAAGACTGGTAAAAGACTGGTAACAGTAAAACAAACAAAAAAAAGAGGTTTGCACAGTGTAATATTTTGTATATATTTGTGTATATTTCATTCTCATTATTTATTGAACTCACGGTGTAAAATTAGGTTTTTGGATGTCCATGTACATTATGGTGTCTGTGTTAAAACTGCACATCAGATGAGGCTGTTAACAGCTTCAGCTGCAGATTTATAGATGTTAAGAAAAGCTACAAGATCAGGCCACAGAACATGAGTTTATAAAATGTTTAATGTTGACATGACAAAATGAACGTGGTGATGTAGAGAGGGAAAGGTCAGGGGCCACATGGAAAATCACTAAAAGTGATGTTTCTGATAAGACTGTGTGTACATTAGGGGTGTAGCGGTACATATACTCATACCGAACCGTTTCGGTACGGGACGTTCGGTTCGGTACAGGCCTGTGCACGAGTGAGTTTTCCCTTATGTAATTTATGTGTATTTACATGCTGCCAGAAGTTGTGCAGCTACACGGAGGCTCGGCCACGTCCGACATGATAAACATGCAGAACAGACTCACCATGAGCAACACCTCCCTGTCCCACAGAAATAACACGAATAATCCACTGAGTCTGAGTGTCCTTTAGTCCCACAGAACAGCATCAGTGCAAAAGAAGCAAGCTGGGTTTTTTTCAGTGCTTATAATTTATGCAAATGAGCCATGCGGTTTTAAGTTTTGTTTGTAAAAGTAAACTAAAGTACTCAAAGCTGCATTAAACACATTATAATAAAATGAGCTGATGTGGCTCTTATGTGGGTTATATGTTGTAAAGCTTATAAGTTTATTTATACAAAAGATTTTAATTAATAATCTGATGCAGTGTAAAACTTGTTTTTACAGTGTGAAAAAGTTCTCATGAAGTATGAATGGTCCTTGCTGTTTTTTCATTTTTGAAAAGTTTTGTTTACAAGCAATTTATTTTTATAATATTTCATACATTTTTTGCTTATTTGAGAAAATTTTATTTAACTTATTAGTATTACCAAGGAGCACTTTGCATTTATTTTATTTTCCCGTTGGTATAATGTTAAAACAAATTGTTGTTTTAATAAACACACAAATAAACAACAAGCAAATGGGTTTTGCATTTTGAAAATTATTGAAAATTAACCAAGTATGTACCGAACCGAGATTTTTGTGTATCATTACACCCCTCGTGTACATAGATTTGTGATTTGAATTTAAACATCAAGACTTAGTTTATAAAGAATAATTTAGCACATCCTGTATGTGAGGAATTAAGAAAAGACTGAAAAAGGCCTATGAACAATTCTGCACAATTCTAATTAGATTTAGCAGTTCTAGTTCCAGCACGTCTGTCTCACTCTCTATCTGTAGTAGTCATTTTGTGACAAATGTTCTTTTTGTGTCTTTGCACAAACTTCCAATAATTTGAATGCAGTCTTTTATTTGTACTGTCACACTTTTTTATGTGCAGCACACTTCATAAAAATAACCTGCCAATTGTCTTGCTCACGACTTGGCTCAGACCCTGTCCCTGCAGTCAGGGGACAGTGGCTCTATGCTCGAGCCTAACAAGCTCTTGAATATGTTCAAGTCCATTGATATTTCATTGGCAATGACAAGTCCAAACCTGCAAGAAGATTCCCTTGGTCACCCGGGCTTTTCTGTGCAGAGTTTCCATGTTCTTTCTGTGTCTGGGTGGGTTTCCTCTGGTTTCCCCCTTAAACTCAAAACATGCACCATAGGTACAATTCCTCAGCTAAGGTTGTCCTGACCAAGCCTCACAAAAAGATCACTGAGACGGGACCTCGGGCGTGGGACGCACTGCCCATTGAAGAATAGGTCAAATGTATGTAGTGCATGCAATGCAAATGAGGACAAATCGACAGGATAATAAAATATCATAAATAAAAACAAATAAAGTGGATAATGGCTTTATACATGTATGTAAAGAAAAAACATCTGTTATAGTTTACAATATTTAAATTCAAGGCTCAAATTAGGACCATAAGTGAGAGTTGTTTCATTTCAACTTTTCTATTTCTATTTTCAACTTCTAGTCTATTTCAGTGGTGTTCCATAGGCCAACATTGAGTCTCAAGTCCTAATAGTTTGCCCAATAAAAAGGACTTCTCCAAGTATTTCTTTTCCTGATTGAATCAGTATCCTTTACAGTCCATGTCACTGTATATCTAAGAGGAAACCTTAATTTAATGTATTAACATCTACTTTTACACTAAACGAGAGAGTTTTCTGTCAACACCAGGCCTCAGCCTCACATAACCCCAACTTGATCCTTCACCTCTCCCCATAAATATCCCCCCTGAAGAACAAGGGTCAGCTTTGTCCTGCGCCCTCCGCTCTCTCCTCTCGCCTACACTTTCTCTCACTTTGATTTACATGTACAGCTGTAAAACTGGCTTTGTAAAAACACTGTGCTTTAATTTCTGAGTAAATTTTAAACGCTCGCTGGCTCTTTTGGCCTGTTCACTGTCGGACTTTGCAGACTTCCCAGTGTGCGAGGGCCCACCTAGAGTCACTCTGCCTCGTAAAGAAATCAAGTTCGAGATTTGGGAAGGGATTTGCTCCCTGGGAGAGTGTTGAGTTTCACTAGCACGTCTGTGGACTCAGCCATAGCGAAAAAAGCCGTGTTAACAAAGGGGAGGCAATTTAGCCACCTGAAAGAGGATCCACGCCACTGCATACCTTCAATCACACATAACCCCTGTGTTTTCTTTAGATTAACATGCAATCATCAAACATGTTCAGCCAGTTTAAGCTCTTCACAGGTCAGTATTGTTTCAAAGACCACATAAAAGAGCTCCGTTCAGTTTTGTATACTGTATGGGATCAACAATTTTATGATGGTGTTTCTGCCTTGAGAGAGGACTTAACTGTACTTGTTTTTGACAGTGGGTGACAGTGGGTCAGTGATAAGAGCAACCTGAAGGTTGGAGGAACTGCAAGTTCTGTAACTGTGTCCTTGGGCAAGACATTACACCTACATCGCCTTGTATGAAAGTGGCGTGTGCGTGAGTGATGGGTTGTGGTTCCATCAGACAGCTCCAGGGCATCTTTGTGTGTATTATTAAGATTAATTCTCCTCAGTATCTATCTTCGTTATCCATCTTGCATGTATTCAGTTGTTGTCACAGGTGTGTTTATTGAAAAACATTCTTCGTGCGAGAGACTTGTTTTTCCAAAGATGACAGATCTCTTGGCATTAACATTCTGGAATTAACGTTCCACTGAGACAAACAGGTGTCAGAACATCCAGCACAAAGGTCACTGAGTGCCCCTTTGACCTGTTTCTGAATGAACTTAATTGATCCACACAGACACAGTAGTGTGAATAGATCACTGACAAGACACTTATCAGCGTCTACTGAATTTGTTGAATATTCCATATTCATTATAGCTTTAACATATGCTAATAGCCCTGTGCAGTAAAGATGATATATAAGGTGTGAAGAAGATTGAGTCTATTCTGTGAAAACACGCCCTTGATGCTGGCTCACCTTGTGTGTCCTGTCCTGGGGTAGGGTTTGGGTTTCTCCTCTCAGCGGGCACCGGCTCCACTCCAAAGGTCCAGAGAAACAGATACAATCTCCACAGTCCAGACGAGCTGACAGTGAAGATGATCTGTGACCTGACCAGGGCCCCATGTCCAAACACTCACCCCAAAAACACTAAATAAATCCTCTTTCAGTACACGCAGGCCTTTTGTAGCTGCTTTGAGTGAATAGTCAGGCTGGACATTAAATGCTCTTTGAATCGTTATTAAGATTCATAACGTTCTCCCAACTGTCCCAACCCAACCTCTTCAACTGTACAATAACTCACCCTTATGTAATACATAACCCTACGTCCTGTCAATCTCTATTTCACCTTTGCACCTCCTTACCCACCTCCTCTATTTAGCCAAGATATATTCTGTATTAGTATATTTCCATATTTGCTTGTACATATACATTTGTATAATAACGCCTTATTTGACCCCAGTCTCTTGCTATTACTTACAACTTATTTACATTTTTGCTCTTTGTTATTATTATTATTCTTATGTGAGAGCTTCTGTGTCCAAATAATTTCCCTTGTAGTTAGTTTAAGCATAAGATTTAGGCATGTATTTCATTTCGGGGGGGAGCGTCCGTTAAATGAGTTATAGCTCAGGAGAAATCAGCATCATGTAGTCACTGTTTATCCTGTTACACATTTTCGTGCAGGTCATGGGTGAAATAACTATTTACTGTAATTGCTTGGAAACAGGATTCATGACCGTGAGTGCAGCCCTAATTTGTCAACATCATTTATATCACCCTTTATTATGCCTTATTCATCAATATCAGTTGTGTAATATGTATTTATTTCATGACAGAAATTGCCTCTGATCTTAAAAACAAAGCATCTCAAGTGGTTAAGAAAACAATAAAAGTCCATAAAATTAAGTGAATTGAGCAATTTGCTGATCTGGGACAGCAGCAAGAGCCAGTTACACCATCATAGAGAAATATTTCACTGGGACTAGTTTCTTGAAAGGAGGATTATGTAACTTTGTTGGCTGATATTGCTTTGGTTTGAATTTTACACATTGTTATAAGTATAAGTGTATTTATTAGGGTGTATCACGTATCTACCTCCATGGAGACAATTTTAATAACTTAATAAATGCCACTGAACTGAACTACAGGTAAAATGTAGTTCTTATATACCACCATATGACATCATACAGTGGAGCAGAACATTTGGAGTTTTGGAGATATATACAAACTAATATATCAGGATTACTCAAACATTTGTGAATGAAACAAAGCACTGGGTATGTTTTTTGATGAAGTAACAATATTATAATGTGGCTTAAATTTGACAAAAATCTTTTCCATTCCCTCATTAGGTAAAGATTATGATCACTTGTGTATGACATGACAAGATACAGAATAGTAAAGTATCAGTAGTCAGACAGACATGTTACAACCCAATCAGTGCATTTTTCTCATCTGTGAGACATAATACTAATTTAAGTGGGGCATGTAGCAACACTTAATTTCTGGCAGAGTTTTGGTCGTGCACCTTTGCCAAACACTGCGCAGATGTGTTGACTTGCAGAAAACTCTCCCTAGGACCTGCTTACAGTTTTTCTCAGTTCCTTTGACACATTTTTGGAATTAAAATTTAAACTTTTAAAAGTCATTGTTCATTCTTCAAATGTGTCAGTTACATTTGCAAAAGATTAAGTCATCTTGTTTGTTTTTCCAAACACCAAATGCTTTGGTGCATTTTTCAAATGATTTTGAATTGTCTGCTGTTTCTTACACTATCACTGATTTTGTTAGAATGTTCAAAATGTATTATAGTGACTCATCTGTTTGGACAAACAATTCAAAACGTGTAATTATTACCTCATTGCTTGGCACTATAGCCACCAAAATGGTTAAACCAGTTATCACTGGCATTTACCAAACTTACAGAGAGGCGCTCCTCACCAGTGTGTGGGTGTGGGACGCTTGTGTTACAGAGAGGAGCCCCTCACCAGGGTCTGGAGAAGACTTATCCTACAGAGAGGAGCCCCTCACCAGGGTCTGGAGAAGGCTTATCCTACAGAGAGGTGCTCCTCACCAGGGTCTGGAGAAGGTTTATCCTACAGAGAGGTGCTCCTCACCAGGGTCTGGAGAAGACTTATCCTACAGAGATGCTCCTTACCAGGGTCTGGAGAAGGCTTATCCTACAGAGATGCTCCTCAGCAGGGTCTGGAGAAGGCTTATCCTACAGAGAGATGCTCCTCAGCAGGGTCTGCAGCAATACCTACTCTTATTTTTACCATTATCATTATTTATCATTCTGGAGAATTTGAAATCTGACTTTCCTCTGTGTAGAGCATGTGCCCAATTAAAATGAGCCAGCAGAGGCTGAAACTACAGAGCCTCAGCTTCACAAAAAGTCCAGCCATTTGTTGTGCTCCAGAGGGTTTAAAAACAGAGTCAATCTGAATTGAGAGTCATCTTAGTCAGGTTTAGTTGTAGGTTTAATGCTACATGGAGCTCTGTGTTTCCTGAGAGGCTGACATGAAAGGCTGACATGTTCACTGAGAGAAACACTATATTTTATTATTTTGAGCAGACAACCTGATTCTGTGATAGATACAATGAGTTTTGAGGCTTCTTTGGCTGCTTTGTTTTGCATAAATACATTTAAAGCTTTGAAAAAATCAGTTCTGATCAGAAACCTGCGCCAAAGCAACTGTACTATAAAACTTGCTTTATTCTCTACAAGGTTGAATGCTAAAACAACACTGTATATCTTTCTGTAGGGAGGATATGTTGACCTACTACAGGCAAACTTGTTAATTATGAGCCCGACTGAGAGGGGAGGTCTTTTGAACGGATTAGCACGTTTTACTATGTCTGTGTGCGTCCTCCCATGACTGGAAAGCTACTGCCATGGAACGCCACTGACCTCCATTATTCAGGCCAAACTTTTTACACCACCAAACACCAACAAACTCACCAGTCTATTTGTGTGTGACTTATCTAAGCATAAAGGTCAGAACTCCTATTCTCCCAAACTTAAAAGGGACATATTTATAATGCAAAATCAACTTGTATGACTTTTTAACCTTGTTATAACATTTTCTCATTATCATACTTAATATTTTACCTGGCCAACCAGAACCACACACAAAACTTGAGTGGATCCTGCATCTTGTCTCTTATTTCAGAGGGATTGAGTGATTGACAGGAGGATTAACCAATGCGAGAGACACATGGTCCATTTGCATCAAACATAAACATGGCTGCTTACATGTAAAAATAAAAAAAATAATGAAAAATTAGCAGCTGTGGTTGGACCGTTCAGTCCCATCTGCATTTGAACAGGAAGTAAAAGGAAGTCACTGGTCAACTCAATTTTGGGGCTTGTATGCTCAGAAAATTTCCATCTCACATCTATGTACTTAGTTGTGAATATCTAAAATAGCTAGTCAAAAGATTTCATTGAAATTTTCAAAAATCCAAACTAATAAAAAATAAAAAATCTGCCACTTACTCCAGTGAAGGCCACATAGACAGGAAGTGACCCGTTTCTATTATGAAGCCATTCTAGATCAACATAGTGGCTTATAATGGACAAAATGCAAAATATATCGATCTGCACATGTTTATAGTTCAGCTCCTTGCAGCGCCCCTGTAAAGCTGGTAGTCTGAGCAGACTGAGTGAACTACAAATTGCGGTTAGGGTTGCACGCTTATTGCTAATTGCAGGGTCCGCGGTGGGAAAATGTCAAATGATTGAGAAAACAGGATCTGGGAAGCACATGTTTAACTGTTACAGCTCTGGAAAGTGATATCACTGAGGTCTAATTGATTGTATGAAGTGGAAAGTCTAGCCTCCTGTGTAAAATATAATTGTATTTTCAAAAAGCCACGTACAATATATTATATGTACAATAGCCTTATACTCAGTTACGCTCATTACTTGGACCATATGAGGTTAATATACCTTATATCCTGGATCACTGGGCTCTGGCTACAGATTTGAACTTTATCTGCACATGGATATGCACACATCTGCAGCCTGCCTGTCCTGGTTTAGTCTTAGCAAGGCCTGATGTTTTAGTCCTGGTTTTGTCCTGGTTTTGTCCTGGTTTTGTCCTGGTTTAGTCCTGGTTTTGCCCTGGTTTTGTCCTGGTTTTGCCCTGGTTTTGCCCTGGTTTAGTCCTGGTTTTGCCCTGGTTTTGTCCTGGTTTTGTCCTGGTTTTGTTCTGGTTTTGTCCTGGTTTTAGTCCTGGTTTAGTCCCGGTTTAGTCCTGGTTTAGTCCTGGTTTTGTCCTGGTTTTGTCCTGGTTTAGTCCTGGTTTAGTCCTGGTTTAGTCCTGGTTTTGTCCTGGTTTTGTCCTGGTTTTGTCTTGGTTTTGCCCTGGTTTAGTCGTGGTTTAGTCCTGGTTTAGTCCTGGTTTAGTCCTGCTTTAGTCCTGGTTTTGTCCTGGTTTTGTCCTGGTTTTGTTTTCTATTAATGTTGGATAATCTGCTTGTCAGTTATTGACCAATTTTGACCAATTTGACTGATGGATTTTCTAACTTTTCTCTAAATCGTCGATATTGTGAAATTGTGAAGGGCAACAGTGTGTCTTTAACCATTAGTCAGCGTGTTTGTTAACAATATCTTTAACCTAGAGGCGCTAAACTTGGCAGCAACATCCTGAAATAACTTTTATTGACATGCACTGTTTTTACTAATATGTTTTATTGCATTTGTGTTGTTGTAAAGATTAGATAAAAATAAAAAGCTGTGGGAATTCTTAATAGTTTCCAAATATATTTTTCAGAACATGTCCCCAACACTAAAGACACCTTAAATCAAATATTATAGTTATGAATAATGAATTGTTTATTATGGACAACACAATTCAATGCTCTTTTATATTAGCAGAGCAGTGCTGGCCTGGTGCCCATGCATGTTTATGTATATAACTAATGCGTGCGAGCATTCCCATTGTACTGCATGCATTTCACTCGACAGTCTTGCACAGAGGAATGCAGCTCGGGACAGAGGAGGAGGAGGAGCGGGGTGGTGGCACATTGTACTCCACCTTTCAGGTTAATTTCCACGCTTTTGATTAGCTGCTATTTCCTATTGTGGCCCCACACCAGTGTAAACATGTAACAGGTACATACAAGAGCCTTACACAACATACATATCACTGTTCTATTGAGCTCTGGGTGGGGCTTAATGACACTGGAAGTTTACAGAATGAGTTTATGAATTGACTGGTTTATGATGCAGTTAAATTTGATTTAGGAACAGTACTTAAGATGTTAAGGCAAGGACTTTAAATGCAGAGGGGAAAGATGAAACCAACGTTATTGTCAAGAACTAGTCACTACTGTTGACATATATAACATTATTATTGGAATTGCAAATGTCATTTATAACTCATTTATAAATTTCCCAATGGTTTATAGTTTCATTAATACTTTTTACAGTCTGAAACCAGATCTCAGGAGGCGTGGGAGCAGGGCTTTTCAGATGGTATAGTATAGTTCTTGTTGAATCAGCTGGTTTACGCTGCACTTAACCTGAGCTTAGAGCTAAGTGTTTGTTAAACTCTGCATTCTGATAAATGAACCAAAGCACCTGTGTGGTCGCTAACACATCACCACCACCACCTCCGCCAGAGGAAGGGCCAAGTGACAGGTCCAACAATGGAGACGCACAGAGATAAGACAGTGTGTGTGTGCACAGAACACAGCGAAAGATTATTTCACTACAGATAAAACAAATATAAATACTATCCATTACATGGCTTGGCACAGGTCATATTTGATTTGGCATTTTATTTCTTTATTTTTTTTAACCAACAAAAGTGATTGATTGGTCTCTAAACTTTAAGATAAGCAGGTTAATACAAAAAAATGTATCAAGCACTATTTTTCTTCAATAGTGCTATGAAAGTAAAGGTGGATTAATGCAAAATGTCGCCCTGACCATGTGAGGTCAGGGTGACACTGATGTGAAGTAGATATGTTAAGCATTTTTCTGTGTTTTGCAATGGAGCTCAGGAGTGGCCGCTAGCTCCTGTACTGGATGCAAACTTTCCATTCATTTCCCATATACATCTCAGAAAAGACATTGCAGAATCAAAGCAGCTACATGCTAACAAATATACATAACGTGGCTGTTTTAAGTCCAAAAAGGCAGTTTAAAAGATAAGATTCTAAAAAGTTTTAGAAAAGGAAATATAGGTGATGGTCTGATAATCTTTTTTCTCTCTGTTCCACTTGGTGACGTCATGTAGTAGTAGTTTTTTTTTTTTTTTTTTTTTATGAGAAAAATGAATGGGGAATTTATTTCTGGACCCAGTGGGTGGTCATTGTTGAGCTCTGTTGCTTGGTGGTTAAAAAATCTTAGATGGTACCGGTTACAAGCAAGTATTGATTTTAAATAGCTTATAAAATATTTAGTTCAATATGTGAAATAGAAATGGTTGGTTGTATCTATTACAACCATGATGCATTGCAGGGAACTTCCATCTACCTGCAGGTTTGCGAGCTGCCTGCAAATTAGAGTAATATGGAAGCGACCACATGCTCTGAACCAGGCTCCCATTCCCAGCTTGTTCCTGTTTTTTCATTGTAGTCCCAACATATAGAAATATGATCAATGTTGACAGGCTAACCTTGGGTCAGGTTAAAGTACAGTATTCTCCTCTCTCTGGATTTTTCCTTTCATTTTTCTTCCTCCATTGACCAAATAAGTCTATGAACTCTTTGAACCGCCTGACTCGAGGGTTCACAAAACTTACAGGAAGCGAAAGAAGGAGATAAACGGAAGAGAAAACGAAAAAAGTTGGTGGAATATCCTGAAAAGAACAGACAAGACGAGTTTCTGTGCTTGCTTTGGCTAAAGGACTTGAACCTTTGCTCTTAATTCATAATGTATCAAAGTATCCTCCGCTCGTCTTCATTAAAAGCCGTGCGGAGGAGGGAGCGTGCAGTGGGCGTAGGGTGGGTTTGGGGGAGGTCGGGGGGATGTGTGGACGTGAGGCACACTCTCACAGCTGCTCTGGGTCAACAGTTTGTGATTTATGCCGCTACTATCAGCGTGGAGCGATGTCATCTGTGCACGTCAGCTCTGAATGAGACAGATTACTGAGGGATGGAAGATATGTGAAAAACTGTAACTTATGCAAAGGGAGGTATTTTGTCTGACTAAGTAGAAATGACTGTGGGGTGTTGAAAGGTGAATCTAGTACCTATTTGTATTAATATAACTGTTAAACAATATTACACATTGTTAATATTATAGTATTAGTAGTGTATTTTATTGTGTTACCAGAAGGAAGGTGCCACATGCCTGTTTCCATTAAGATATTATTGTTTTACCTGGAAAGTTCCACATTAAGGTTAGAAAATAAGCAATCTTGCGTTTACACAGTTGAAAATCATTTTCAGAATACCTTGAAAAACACCTCCTGCTTGTCGTGATAATCAGATAGTCAGTTTACGACATTCTGTAGAAAATTTCAGGCAAAAAATTAACATCTCCATGAAGATGAAACTATGGCTGAAAACCAACCAGTCATGTGACCACTAGATTTTTGTTTGTGCTGCTTGTGTTGTATGTTGTATTTTTATGTATTTGCCTGCCGAGGGACTACGGATGAAAATTAGCTTTGTAGTTCAAATCTGGCATATTTACATTTGCTTTATACTTATGTTCATTAATGTGCATTGTCCCTATCGAATAAATAAATAAATGAAGACACTCACAGCCTGCATAGATCTTCACCAAAAAAGTAGTGTAACCACAACCGCACGACCATAAGGAAGCTCTGCTGTTGCCAAGATCGTGTAAATGACCACAGTGCATTATGGGATGCATTAAACACACACATCTCGCAATGCACTGTGTGAAACAGCTGTAAATCTTTGGAACATGTCACGTTTTCAGGTTTTGAGAGAAACATCACACATCATAATTTAGTTCTTTGTCTCCTGGACATGCACCAAAGAGAATAAATCACGTAGCTGAGATAGAAAGATGGTTTATGTCCTGCACAGATGGTTTTATATAGTAACTTTATTATTTTTATACACTTTTTCACTGCGTTGTGTCTCCCATGTATGCATTTCACTAAATATAATTAAAATAGAAATATCCTAAACAGTGAACATCCCATGTTTAATCTTTTTCTAAACTCTGAGGCTGAGCTGCATGTACATGTAAAATCCCTTTTCATACGCAGCTACCAACCTGCATTCCTTCTTATTATGAATAACTTTGCACACATGGAAACAGTGTTTTCCCCATCACACGATGTTATTAAATAGTGAATGTTATCGAGCTCATTATCGTCCGGAGCACTGAAGGTTAATTCACACTTAACTAAAGTCAGATTAGAGCAGGGCTGATAACGGGGGTCTAGGGTCAGAAGCACCTTGCAGTCGCAGCTCTCCTCTTTTCAGTCTGATGAAGGACGTGAGCAG
>KN490236.1:79251-93291 GCA_000787155.1 Scartelaos histophorus
TGAATACATTTTTATTTGGTCTAGACTTTCAAAAGTGATTATTAATACAATGTGATTCTGTCCAGTACAGCCTATAGACGCTGGGAAGCACTAAAATGTACAACAAGAGACAACATCTACAGCAATAAAAGTATAGCCTAATCATTAATATGTTGCCAACAAAGTAATTTATTTTCTTTCATTTTATAATGTAATACCTGCTGCAGGTGTTGTTGGACACCTTCTGCGTTCCTGTCAATCAGACGCTCAAGGGGAGTCGTGTTGAAACATATAAATAGTAATTCTTACATCTTACATCCTCACTTATTGCGCGCTTGCACTTGCTAAACTAGACTGATTCTGTCTGAGGACAAAAGTCGCCTGACCGGCCATCCGGAGTCTCTGCTCACATCTATTCATTCTCCTCCAACGGCAAGTCACGACTTTGTGCGTAATGACGCGCATTAACGGGAGACGTCTGGTTCAGAGATGGCGATGCACCGAGGCGCACGCACGCACGGCGTTTCGTCTACGTGTCCGGACACACACGCGCTCATTGCAGGGGGTGGAAGAAGCCGAACCGTATTAGACTCGGAAATAA
This sequence comes from Scartelaos histophorus, assembly GCA_000787155.1. Classification (NCBI taxonomy): domain Eukaryota; kingdom Metazoa; phylum Chordata; class Actinopteri; order Gobiiformes; family Gobiidae; genus Scartelaos; species Scartelaos histophorus. Next base: position 79,832 of record KN490236.1, read on the forward strand.
TGATGGTGATGATGGGGAAGAGGTCAATACTCAGTGCGTAATGTGACGGTAAACAATGTACGTTGTGAATTAGACGAATGAAGGGAAGTGGGCAACACACATAAAATATTTTTACATAAAACATTTTGGTCCAGGCTATACTTGAAACGTCTAAACGTTTGGGGTGCTCCATTTGTGTTCAGCATAAAATGCTTTCTTAAAACTCTTATCAAAATAGTTGAATCATGGGACTAGCTCCACGTATTCACAGGCATCTCCTCGCTGACATGATCACATGAGAGAACTTAAATAGGTGAAACTTTGTAAAGAGTAGCGCGTAGTTCTAGACACACCTCTCTCTCCCATGATCCAATCATTACACTACAGGGAGAGCGAAGCAGAGGTGGACCCGTAATGTGCACACAACACACTCGGCACTGACCTGCTGCATGCGCACTGACAGAGCAAAGGGAATAATCTCTGAGACGGGCTCAAAGTTTTTGGCGACATCTTTGGCACCGCGTTCGGCTCAGGTGGCACGTCGGAGTACGCAAAGCCGCGAGTGGACACATCCAATGGACAGACACCTGGAGGCGGCTGTGCAACAAGCATGGGATTATATTTGTAATGTGGTTTCAAGGTTTTGAGGGGGCTCTGGGCTGCGATGCGCGCGTTATGGATTTTCGTGTTTCTGGATGAATATCACTGGCAACATCTAAGAAATGCGTAAACGGATCATACATACACAGTGTGGACATGATATGGAGTTTACCTGTTATATTTAGAGAAGTTTTAGCCGGTGTGCTGTCCCTGATGCTGTAAACTTCAACAACATAGCGCCTCATTGGCCCTTTTGGATTTTCTAACGTTGCTTTGCCTTGGATTATATTCCCAACACCATGAACTTTATTGACAGTTTCACACTATTATTTTTGACGCTGTCAGTTATAAAGGTAAGTGGCCTGAAAAGAGAAAGGGCTAAACTTTCAATGACCTCTATTTGCTAAATGTTAGTCACGATCATTTATGTAGTTCGCCCTTGCCTTACCTTGGCTAGGTCATGAATCGTGTTTAAACTAGATCAAATGTTTAGTGTGTTTGAAGATTTTTAATTGCCCTTGCGCAAAAGAGACACTGAACCTCAGTAGCGGGGGTGGGACTTGAATTGGGGGCATTTTCACGAATTATTCTATTAAGTTTGGGCTTAGGGTGCAGGCCTGGTAAAGCACCTCGAAGATATGATTACGCTTTAAAGGCGCAGAGGTTCCATTCTGAAATAGGACATTACACAGTATGCAGGTTCACTCCTAGGCTTAACCTACTTAAAGGGGCAAAAGTGGCCCGTTTCGCACTTATTTTTAGAGACTTTATTATATCCAGTAGGTTACTTTACGGTTTACTAAGCACAGGGGATGGATGGTTATTTAAGAGTGGGCACAGAAATCGTTAACTATATAATGATTAATCTGGAGCCATATGCCCAGGGAGGTCATGAGCAAAGGTGAAAAATGCAGCGCGCGTCACAAGTGCACATTTTACGCAGCATGGAAAAAGACTTTTGTACAAGTTGCTGGTGGTCCTCTTAACCCACATCAAATCCACTCGTCACTGACTTGCTTTAATTTAACTCATTTGTAGGTCTCGTGATAGTGTAGTCAACCAATCAATGCTGAATGTCGAGGGGGCGGCGCCAAATGCTCATAAGAGGATTTCATCACTCGTGTAGTTGCCCGCTCGGCCGGCAGCAGATATCATTTTATTAGTCTGCAGCCTTTACCTTTTAATAAAAATGTCCACCACTCGTGTTTATTGGGAACACACAAGTTGTTGGTGTCAAATCACTAAAGCGTTGTGCTAAGTCATGTCTTTTTTCTGGTTTCCAAATTATCCAACTGATCCCACAAGTCAGCAGGTCCATAACGCAATAGCAGCGTGGTGTTGCCAGTAGTGACAGGCAGAGCTGCGCGCGTCTGGCACTGGAGGAAGTTGCACAGCGCACAGACTGGAAATGCGCACTGACACTTTTGGGTTGTGATTGGTGTAATTTTGTGGTTATTGCCTAGTCATATCCACTGTTAGAAAAGAGGTGCATGCCTAGAAAGTTTTACTCAAGTTTTACTTATGAGTCGTAAAATGTCAAAATTAAGTTTGAAAAGACAATTAAATCTCTATGATGGGGATTTAGGTGATATAACCGAAGCAACGAGGCTGACAAATTGATCCGCCGTTGTTAAAATACTTAGTAGTTTTATGAAGTGCTGCTTGGTCTTTTTTTTTTTCAACAGACGTCACAATAATAACTAAGCATTTACTGTGCAACATGCAACCTTTGTTAGTGCTAAAACTAACTCTTTATTTTTGACTTTTTGTAGAGCGCGCATATACCGAGGGAAGGAGAGAGAGGTCCGCATGACGGTAGGTTTCTCAGGGCACCGTGGGAATACGCAGCTCTGGGCTCCTCGGTGGCATCAAGCCAAAGATCTGCTCTGTTCAAACAAGAAGTGGTCGCCTCCTAGTGGACAACGAAGCTGTCTCTTTATCCCAAAATCACACAATATGTGAAAAGTCTAACTAAGTCTAACATGCTTGTATGTAACATTCTGGTTTTCATTTTAAACTGGAAAACCTTCTGTGTACAAAGAATCTCACCATTTTGACCTCCTTTTTACACAATAGGAGGGTTTGCCTAATCTAATTTGGACAATCAGAAGCTGAATCTGTGATATTGTTCTGGCCTGAATTGTTTGGCTTGGCTTTGTGCTGTTGAAAAGAAGTTGTTTTAGGCTCACATTCTGAGTGATGCGCCAGGGTGTCACCCACTTGTGGCCTTTCAAAGTTTCCCAATCCACAAACCTCTCGTTAGTCTAATGGTCAAGGGTGGATCTTAAGGACAGTCTGAAAAGAAATAGCTGTTTCTTGTGCTACGTCACTGTGGGATTCTCTGTCTTATAATATATAAAATATATAAAACAGATAGTGTGTTTATTCCTAAAACTTGTATTTACAAAACTGTCACTTTGCCATACTTGGGTAAATGGACGACATACTGGTTAGTGCTTGTGCCTCACAGTGAGGAGGTTTGGGGGTTGCTTTCTAGACTGGGTAGCTGGTTTCTTGATTCTTTATGTTATATGTGTTATATGTTATAGTTGATCCATGGGTTTCCCCCAGTGTCCCCCACTTATATAAACAAAGATCCCCTCCACTAAACTGAATCAGTTTAAGTCTAAATATAAGTTTCAAGTCTATATTAGGAATACTAAATGACTGCGCCTGCAGTTATACTTGGGATAAGCCTGCAGTATGGGGGCTTGTATTTGTGGTACTTCTGTGTCACGTAGTTACAGTAGTTCTGTTCCTTTGTCGCAGTGATCCCTCTAATGGAGGTGTACAACAAGAGTCTGTGTAAACCTCGGGAGCTTCTGGTGGAGATCATACAAGAGTATCCTGATGAGGTGGAGCACATCTTCATCCCGTCCTGTGTGGTGCTGACACGTTGCGCCGGTTGCTGCACGGATGAAATGTTGCAGTGCATGCCAACGTCCAGTTACAATGTAACTATGGAGGTGAGCACAGAACAGACTGTCCACTTTTGTCCACTTTTGGGTCTGAGCCGCTCATAAGAGTCTGTATCCAGTCACACGGGGTCAGAGGTGGACAGAGACTTCAGGTGCATTAAGATCTGATACATTTGGGGGGTTTGTTAGGAAGAGTCTGCCTATGTCTGTCTATAACTACACCTCACAGCAACAAGGTCCTGGATTTGACCCCAGGCTGGGCTCTGCCCGACTGTGGAGTTTGCATGTTCTGGGTGGATTTCCTCCAGGCACTCCTGATAGGTTGTCCTTGTGGCAGTCACATGCAGAGGACAAATGTCCCCACATAAATCAATAAAGAATAGCTTACCTAATATCAGTGGCTTTCTCAAATGTGATGAAGTCATACCTGGAGATAGGGGACAAGAGACACTTTAATTGGATTGTATATGTTAGACCCATTAGATTCTAAAAATGTCCTTGAAATTAGTTAGTTAGTTGAAATCCAATTTCTCTATCTTTTAAATTACATGTTTGCAATATTAACACATACTTTATGAAGACTGGCTTTATTGATAGAAAACACTGATGCGATGTTTGTCAAACTTCACCCCTCCACCAGCAGAATGGGTTTATTAATGTAAGTTAAAAGATGCTGTGCAAAGAGGGGTGGCAGATATTGACAAAAAATGTATGTCTTGATTTAATTTGGACGAATCCATTATCAATATTCAGATGATATTATGTCCATTCAACAGAAATGTGCTAAAATGTGTATTAGGGAAGGTTAAAGCATCAGACAAACGTGAAATTATGTATTATGATGATCATGATGATCATGATGTGTAAAAGTAGCCAGAAAAGAGTAGAAATACTGGTAGTCTATAACATTTCTTTTCTATTTCCATGTTTAATCTGCTCTTTTTGCACCATTTTTGTAATATAAACAATAAACTTGATAATCATATTTTGCATATCTTCACAGCATTCACACTATTATCAACATGTTTGATCACTTGTCTACCTATAACTTCACTTGTCTTTGTCTTAGAGTTATGGTTTCAGTGTTTTTGTTTTTTTTTTTATATATATAATGATACTAGTCATTAAGGCGTGTGTTTATGTGTTTGACTTTTTCAGATAAAGAGAATAAAACCACAGAGACAACAGAATGATATCTTCATGAGCTTTACAGAACACAGCTCGTGTGAGTGTAGGTAAGAATCATCCTCACTGACACATGCTGCTACTACTACTACTACTACTTCTAATAATAATAATACTTCTACTACTACTACTACAATTACTACTACTACCACTACTACTAGGGCCTAGAGCTGAAGCACATCAAACCGTTTGCCTTTGACACATGTGAGGCTGCATTGTGTGAGATCCTTATCTTATCTTTACGTCTTCGGCCTCACAGATTTACTGATAGCCTCGAGTCTTCATATCAGCATATCTGTACAGGGGCCCGGTGCAGTAGTTTGTCTTCATGCCATTGCACTGCTCAGAGTACCATACATTTGTAAACACTGCAGTTCTGTGCTTAGTGCCCCTACAAGAGCAAGAAGAGGTCATTTAAGAAAGAGCTGTAACAAGGACGCAGATCTTAGCACTTACTGAAAGAAGATATAGTACGTTTAGCAATCAACAATTATTATTTAATAGCTACGTTTATTTAAAAAGACATTTTATTTTTTTTGTAGTTTTTCAATTATACAGATCAGAACAGAAAAAAACCCCAAAAAGTTAACAAAAAAACAAAACAAAAAACAAAAAAAGAAAAAAAAAACACACACACACACACTCACACATACAAGGAAATATCAATCAGGATGTTTTTACAATATTAGTTTTCAGATAAAGTCTGATCTAATAGGTTTTACATACTCAGTCCATTTTGTCCATGTTTCATAAAAGGTATTAGTGTTCTTTTAAAATCCAAAATTGACAAAGGTTGAAACATTTTTTCACAATATTCTTGAAGTTGTTTATGACCTGGAGTCTACAGGCTAGTATATAGGGGCAGGTAAAGCACTCAAGCCTCAAATGTAGGATAATATAGGACTACTCACACATGCACGAATACAACTGAATACAACTAATAATGAGGGAATAGTTTTTTGATATGCACGTGTTTGATGCATGTTTGCAGTAGTTGAAGTGGGTAGTGTCTCGGGAGAAGCTGGGCTCCCCACAGTGTTGGAGTCAGGTCTAGTGTCAGCTGATGTCGAATGGTAACCTGAACCAGTAGCGGTGGCTGGCTTACACAGAGAAGGGCATAAATCTTCTTGCCATGTCCTTACTGACACTTTACAGGCAAACTAACATCAAGAGGGCCCCCGCTCCTGCCTGTATATTCTCAATAAACTTGTGGAGTTCAAAATAAGCTGTCAAAATTATAAACACTTGTTTTAAGAACTTCACACATAATAAATCACTTTCTTGCATGTTTTTGGAAACAGTAAAATGTTCCAAGTAAAAAAAAAAAAAAAAAGCATATATATATATAACAAATCCTGCCATACCTCTTTTGAAGTCCAAAAATGGTGAAAGTTAATCTTAATCAATAGTCATATCAAGCATGGAAAAAATGTGTATATATTTGCCAAATACAGCCAGCACCAGACACGCTAAATTTATCAAACTTTTATCTCTGTAAAATGTCATATCGCCTGATCCTGGATTGTAATAGCGTCATAGTTTTGTGGCCATGTTTTGTATCCGTTGGCCCACGTGCCCTTTTGTCCATTTTGTGGTTTTCTCATGGGAGTTAGAGCCGCGACTTGATTTACAAAGATCGATGGAGCTAATTGATGTTTTTTGTGCATTGTTTCAGGTTAAAGAAAGAGGTGAAAGAGCAGAAAGAAAAGTAAGTGCAATTCTTTTCATTCTTTATATTTATTTTGAGTGAGCGATATTCTCAGGTCACAGTGGAGAGTTCTAATTTGATTTGATGCAGGGTTGTTGGTTTTTTGCATTCAAAACTTACTTTAGTTTGCCACTTTCAGACATTAACCACTAACCTGCATTTTCTCCTTTTTATTATTAATTCCTTCTAAAAGTGAAGAACGTTCTCTTCAATACTGTATTAGCTGTATTTTTCATTTTAATGACACTTTAAATGACGCTGTCCTTGCTGTGAGTGGGATTGTTTCTCCACAAACCTGATCCTTTTTTGGCCTTCCACCTGTTTGTTTCCATGGAAATACAAAATTCCACAATATGGCATAAACCATATTTGTTTCCATGGACAGTGTATTGCAATAGGGTTTTATTTTGTATTTCCACAGAATCATGCGAGTGACGTGCCACCTCCAGAAATTCACCTTTACTGTTTCTCTATCACTTTAAATACACAACAATACAACAATACCATTCAAAAGTTGTTCCCTTAAGAGTAAAAGTACATTTAAATAGAAGAGAATATGTCTGGGAAACACAGATTCTGTTTAAGTGAATGAATGACTCTGGATGGGGTCAATGGCCTCTGCATTTCTTTATTTTTTGTACATTGCTGTTCTTACGCTCTACACAGAAAGTGCTTTTGCTGCTTAACTATTATGTTTGACTCACTCCCCATTTCATGCAATACAAGCCAGTGTGCCAAACTAAAAGCGCTGTCTCATTAATATTGGCCAGTCCCATTACAGGTCGTCTGTCATATAGATAAGAGCTCTCTATGGTGCGTACTCTTTAACCCAGCCTTAAGTGTTTACAAGCTCAAGATTGCAGCGTTTCTCTACTAATGACACTCCAGGGTCATTCAACTGCTGTTTGCGACGCTGCCGTGCTTTCATGTGAGGCGGCCGCTGACCCCACAGTAGCGAGGGGTCGAGCCGGCACTCATCCCGCTGAGATTGTGAAACTAGTCAAACAAAAGGAAATTCCTAAACATATAGCCTTCATATATATCGCTGCTTATCCGACGCTGACTATAAAAGGCATGTGTGATTTGTTGGAATCATTTCAACTGCAACCCCAAAAATCACGGGGTTCAATTTGGCGTTTATAGGCGCCATTTTGAGTACCTGTCAATTCGTTTCCTCGAAAATCCCACTATAAAAGCAGCACTGTGTAACTTTTCTGCTTTACTTTGATACTTGCTTATCTTCTTAGGGATTACTTACTGCTGCTGTGTCCCAATATGGCATTAAACTAATCTGTATCAATGGAAGACGATGCAAAATGCGTATTTTTAAGGAATTATTGGCATAAAAAAACGCACCTAATTGAATGAATATAAGTTTAGTGCCATGCTGAGAAAAATAATACGCAAAGCTATAACAACTCCATGGAAATCATCAAGAAAAGTGACATAGTGCACCTTTAATATGAGCAAAAAACCTATTTATCTTGACCCAGACTGCACCTGTGACAATCCAGGTGTGTGTTTTGTCGGCTGGATTATTCTCATCAAATTTCAGTAAACCAGAAAACGTTGACTGACCCAGATAGATTGGGAAATTGTGTTTTTCTAAAGTTTATTGGTCCCCCCTTTGAGGAGCCAAACCGCAAACTCTTCAACACAGCGTGCAGTCATTGTAGTATTGAAAAAACAATAGAAAGTTTTACCCCAGATCCCAAGTTATTCCTCGGGAGACATTTCTTTATAGATATTGGTTTCAGCTGTTTGAAATCTTTCCCGCTGTTTTTATACGTGAGCTACTTCACACAGTCACCAGAAAAACAAATGATTATTCTGATTCACGAATGTTATTCAAACCAAATTGGTGTAACTAATCAACTTTTAGGCTTTTAAACCACAAACTATCCAGACTCTCAGGCATCTCTCTGCGTTGTTGTGCTCTTCTTGTGTCTTTTCCAGAAAACCTCGACAAGGCAAAGGCAAAGGTCTAAAGAGAAAGCGAAAGAAAAACAGAGACAAAACAAATCACGATGCGTATGTCAGCTCCGCCTTCTCCACCTATCTGCACCTGAGTGTTGCGCTTCTCATAATTAAGCTCGTTTGGGAGGAGTTACTGTGCCCCTTTTAACCACACCTCACCATCTGTGCCCATTGTCAATTAGCATGTCGCTTCTGTCACACCAGCCACGCTCGCTTTAATTTGTGTGTGTGCGCTAACCTGTTTTGCTATTGTTCCCTTTAGCAAAACATGTTCTCATAGTAGCAGTGGGTAATATTGACCAAAAAAAAAAAATCAGTATTTATTTCAATTCTTCCATCAGAAATCCATAAGAAACTACTGTAAAAGTGTAAAAAAGTGACCAAGAGCGTAGAAATATCACCTCATGGCCACTCTGGATGAAAAATTGTGAAGAAACTGCCTTTTATTTTTATATTAAGCTCTTTTTAAAAAGCTATAAACTAGTGATTCTCAAACTTTTCAGACCAAGCATCACCACAAGTCAAAATCTGGCCTCATAAATACCATCAGACTTAAACCTGCAGTATTTCAGCTCTAAATTAGGACAAAACAAGGCCTGAAATTCGACCATATCACTGTCAGAATGGCTCTTACGAAGCCCAAAGGAGGACAAATTTGTATAGACTAGTGATTCTCAAACTTTTCAGACCAAGCATCACCACAAGTCAAAATCTGGCCTCATAAATACCATCAGACTTAAACCTGCAGTATTTCAGGTCTAAATTAGGACTAAACAAGGCCTGAAATTTGACCATTTCGCTGTCAGAATGGCTCTTACCAAGCCCAAAGGAGGACAAATTTGTATAGACTAGTGATTCTTAAACTTTTCAGACCGAGCATCACCACAAGTCAAAATCTGGCCTCATAAATACCATCAGACTTAAACCTGCAGTATTTCAGCTCTAAATTAGGACAAAACAAGGCCTGAAATTCGACCATATCACTGTCAGAATGGCTCTTACCAAGCAATAGCCCAAAGAAGGACAAATTTGTTCATTAAAATCCTCCAAATTAGGCAAGTACAGCAACTGTCTGACCAAGGTACAACAGTTTGAGAACCACTGTTACAGAAATATTCTCCATATTGTGATATATTGCCCACCTCTAGCTCACATAGAGATCGTCACGTTACATCTCAGCACCAGTCAATAGTCGTCCAAGCCTTCCTCCCAACTTAAGCTGCCATGTTTGTAAATAGATCACTCCTTATTGGTGAAAAGTGGAGTTTCGAGTTGCAGCTATCGTGTCAAAGATGTCGATTGGCTGTAACTTGAACCTGGTTGTGAAGGCCCACCAGCATGGCTCTGCACTCCAGCCCATACAGCAGTGGTCTATCTGGGCAGGGATCGGCAGCAGGATTGTAATCTTGGTCGTGCGTTCACTGTTGAGTCTGTGGCTTGCGTACCTGTCTCCTTTCTCCTCCTGGTTTCTTTTCATGTCTCCAAACAGGTTTTGTGAATGCTGGTACTTTTATGTAACATCAAGATAATGTCCGATGCCTATCTGTGTTCCCTTTTATATTGCTTTGGTCCTCCAAGAAGGATTTTGTAAATGTTTTCCATAGCGTATTAGTGTCTTTGTGTTCTAGCATCTGTCTACAAAAGTACCCTTATTTTACTATAAAATTGTGAAGATACGGTACTGCGCAAAAGTGTTTGGTGGGTTTTTAAGTCAACAACAATCTCACCAAAACAGAAACACAAAGACGAACTGTCTAACTATCAGCAAACATCTGATCCTCCAATGGTACAGCTCTAGGGCCCAAACATTTTTCAGGGAAAAAAGATTATTTATACTTAATTATTCAAAGCACAAAATGATATAACCAGGAAACAGATACACATTTTAAAACCTTAAACCTTTGCACAGTACCATATTATCTCACTGTGGTCTTACTGTGAACACTGAATGTAACTGCAGCCTTACACAAACTGAGCCGTCCATTTGTGAACTGCCAATGTTTAGTGCAAATGTCTATACACTTTTCAATAAATGAAGTGTTTGGTAATGTGGTACCATCAGATTTGTGAGTCTTCTTTGGAAGTGGAAGTGGGGGTGTGTAGCATAAGTGTTTTTTTGCATGAACTAGCTTTACTCACAGCATGTTCAGAGCCTAACCAAGCAATAGTAAGACGCCTCAATCAAACAAGTGGGATCAAGAGATGGGTGATTTTGTGTTTTTGCCTCAAGCCAAGTCTGCTACTTGGAACTCTGTGTGCGATATGTGTCTGCTGCAGCTTCTGGGAGATTTGACTTTAAAAATATATTGCTCTAAATTATTGTATCTCATTTTTGTCCATCCAGTGTCTGTCAACCTTGCTGCGAGAACTGTTCAGACAGGAGGAAGAGGCTATTCGTGCAGGACCCAAACACATGCCGCTGCTCCTGCAAACACTCAGATGCCTACTGCAAAGAGCGCCACCTAGAGCTCAATGAGAGGACCTGCAAGTGAGTTTTGATTGATAGTTGAACCTGGCTTAGTCTGGGGGAAGCACAGACGCATGTTTCTGCCTCAGCTGTGGAAAGACTTAATTGCATTAGATCACGAAAAGTGTTACTAAAAGTCATTAGCACATTTTTTTGGTGGGCTAGTGTGATCATGTTAAAACATATGCAAATGGAGGTTCAAATTAGGTCACGGTGGTGACGATGTTGATTGATTGGTTTAGTAATTAAAACTAAGAGGTGCCAGAACCTAATTAACACCTTTTAATACATTGTTTGGCACAGTTTCTGCTTTTTGTAGAGAACTGTGATTTTGACATACTGCCCTATTGTAAATACAAGCAACATGGAAAACCAGGTCTGATGCAAGAGAATTATAACCATTTTAACCAAAGAAAGGAAAAACAAAACTCAGTAATTTGATACAGTGCTAATAAAGACTTGTCAGTTTGTTTGTTTAGTAGTTGCATGTTGTTCTTGCGTTCTTTTTATGTTGCTAAATGATTAAGTACAAGGCTGTAGACAGAAAGCTGATGATTTCTTATGGCGATAGGCCAAAAGTAACAGAGAACGGAACGTGCCTATTGACAAGTCTGGTTATCCAACGATGAGTTGTGAATTTTTATTTTCGTTGCACCACTTGGGTGGATCTAACAAGTTAAATAACTGTCCTTTTTTCCCCCTCATTTTGTCACGCAACGCACAATTTCAGATACAGACATTTTTAATCAATTACGCAGTCAGTTATGCTTAGATATAGGATAATCATCTTCTTCATCTTCAATTGACCTGTTTTGATTGTATTTTCTTTTTCGCTCAGATGTGACAAACCAAGATGAGAGCGTCGGAGGCACCAGATATCCAAGATGAAGGAATACTGTAGAGATTTCAGCACTTTGATCCCTAAGCTCTTTTGTCCGGATAGCATTCCCATTGGACTGACTGAGAGAGAACCATACCAGGAAAGACAGAGCTCGTCTCCTCCTTTGTGTTTCTGTGTGTGTATATAGACCATGATACTGATGTTTTATGCTGCTACAACTAAACTTATCATTTGACAGACACTCTGGCCATGGTTTTGCGTTCTAACAAGCTTGCAGTCCGGGTGTTTCTCTTCAATTCAATGTATGCCACTACATCATCACTGGATAAAAAGTCTCTAGCATTTGCGTGCTGTCTTTAAACGCCACAAAAAAGAGGACATAAGTGAGCAATGGGGAATGCCTCTTTTGAACGGGGACATTTTGAAGCGCTGATAAGACTTTGCTTCTATCAGATTTTGCCTTCCTTTTCTCGGAAGAACCTCGTGGGACTGTTGACTTTCCCATTGTTTTGGGAATGGGAAGAGACTATGGACTTTGGAGTGCCATATACTTTTAAAGGGATACTTCATTAAATAGCATATTATACTTGCTATGGAAAACCACTGAAAACATCCTATACTGTAGTTTGATTCCATTTGCAATAACTGTGCCTCGCTAAAATGTACTGAGAAATTCTGTTTGTTGAGAATTTTAAATTATTTTTTCTTTTGGAGGGGTGCTGATGTCTAGCTAGTTATATGAACACTACACAGAAACCATGATTACTTCAAGTGTACATACTCTATCCCTTTACGACATAGTACACTCTAGATAATTTATATTAGAGAGTATTTTCAGTATTCATTCTACCCATATTTAATTTGGTCTATTTATATATACAGTGTTATGTGTAAGGTCAGACAGCTACTTGCGGCATGGAGCTTTGTGCTTTTGTAAGAAACTAAAAACAACAAAAACATTTATTTGTTAACATTCCCTAAATAGATGCTCTGTTTTTACTGATGCTATCTCCTCTCTGCCCCTTATCTAAAAACTGTGGGTGTAGGCTTTGTATATCTGTCTAAATGTGTGAGTGTGCGATTGTAGACGTCCCGTGTGTCCAACTTAGACGTCGTTAAGAATTTTAAAACTGTTTTCCATCCTGCAAGCCGCAATGACACATAAACTACTGCTTGCCACTCACCATACACCACCATTTTAAAATTAGTGTAATTTTCAGAAACTGTCTGTCTCGGACCTTGAAGCCTTCTTCCATAGTTCTTTTTCTTTTGCTTTATTATTATGTCAGTTATAATGTCAGTGTCTGTAAAAACATATTTATTTTTCAAATTATATTGTTTTATATAAAATAAGGAAAAGGTTGCTGTGTTGTGGCTGTTGTGTTTTCAACTGATTTTCCAGTAGGGGCCCACATGTCCTAGGGGTAAAACAAATGAGATGAAACTACCGGCCATATCCAAATATAGCATTATTTTAAATCGAACTCTGTAACTTGTCTGGTTTCCTTGATGTTCCTGGGTGTTTTCTTTTCAAAGTAGAGGCCGTGGTTATAGTATGTTCAGTTCTACATAAAGGTGCACATTGCAGTTATTCAATTACATGTGTTTTATTGCTCAAAATATCCCTGGAATAACATTCTTGGAACTATAACTTGGTCTGGTGTTGTCATCTGCTTGTCTCCATACTGATAGTTTGGTTAAATGTCAAACTGCAGAACATGTCACGGATCACCACGAAGACAAGAAGGTGTTGGACCCTACACTGACAGTCAGTTGGCCATACCG
>KN490236.1:102275-114632 GCA_000787155.1 Scartelaos histophorus
ACATAGGGGAAAAAAAAAAAAAAAGCCCTGAATGAGAGGGTGAGTCCGAGCGTCTGGCTGGTAACAAAAGTCTTATGCTGCATGTAAGCCTGAGTTAGTCAGCCTCACTAGGTCAGCTTCTTTGTCCAACCTGACTCATGCTTTGGTCAAAGGAGATTTGTATTTGTGCAACAACCTCAAATTACTTTTCCAGAATTCATTGTCATGTGTTCTCATTTGTTTCCCACAGTCTTTCACATACTGGCTTTTTATTCTGGTTTTGATTTTCCAGTGAACATAAAATATGAGCTGCTTATACAACCAATACAAGAATTCCTCATTTGCTTTTTGTACAATTCAAATTACAATTTTGATGACTTCATTAATTGTGCTTTCCTAATATGAAGCAATACGTACAGAAATAAATTAAATAACTTTGATATGTGCCCAAGTTCATATGTGTCCAGTGTAATGATTCAACGGGGTTTTGGCAGTAGCTTCATTAAGTGATATGACTGTATTATAACATAGATATATGTATTAATAGTTTGACAGTTTAGACTGGAGATTGCGTGTATATCAAAACAAGGACGCAGACAGTCTGATAAATATTATTATTGTAAAACTGACTGATACGTGCCCTAGAACAGACCAGATAGTCTGGGCATTTTGACAACAGTAAAAAAAGGACTAAATGTTTTTCATAACAACTCAGTTACTATGGATTATCTCTAATATTTTTACTGGCTATTTATTGCTTGTTCACACAATATCTGTTTTAGCTTGCCTGGATATTATTACAACACATTTTGGTATGCCGCAGTTGAGTTATCAAGAACAGACGAATCAGTTAATAAATAATCATGATTATGTTCAGGTCACAATAAATTCAGTAATTCACCTTGGTGCTTCTTTTCATCGTGCGCAGTATGTCACATTAACTTTATCATTCAGAAGTGATGAGTACATAATAATACATACTGATGATGTCATGGTTGGTTATGTATCAGATATTGTGAATGAAAATTAATTAAAGAAGACATATTGTGCTTGTGTCTGCTATAAAGTTACAATCTATGACATCCATGGATCATTATATTATAAGTTGGAAATTTTAAATCACAATATTGATCTAAGATTACTTAAAATAAAATAAACAAGTTTGCTGACTTGCATTAGAAAACTGGTCAATGGGTGCAGACATCGCCATAAACATCCTCACAACAAAGAGTCGGCACCTTGGACAAATCACACTATTGACCAGCAAATTATTTTTGATTTGTGCCAAAATGACTATGCAGCCAATTCTTATGTGCATCACAGATTAAGAAAATAAAATTAGAGAGCAAAGTAAGTACAGAGCAGTGGGCTTGTACCAGGGAGTTGATCGGCAATATGGGATCTTGAAAATAAGTGATAAGAAATGGCTCAAATATTCACAAATCATTATTATAATTATATATAATGTAATGTAATGTAATGTAATATAATTATAATTATAACATAATGTCTATTTTGCATAATAGGTCTGCTTTAAGAATGGTATTAATCTAGAGTCAATAGTTACGAATAATTGGTGTAACATAAGAATGTGATACTGTAACATCCCTATTCCACTGTGTTTTTTCAATAAACACACACATTAGGCAAATACCTTTAGAACTGAGCAGTCCTAGTACCCAGAGTGGTCTCACTATAATGCGACCTTTGCTTATATCCCCCTTATATCTCTCAAAAATATTTATAGTAACATATACGGCAACCCTAGAATGAACTTGTGAGCTGTTATAAGCTCAACTGAACATATTTTCTTGCTGCATTATGTCTTCTTATCAGATCCTGTCATATATTTCCCATACATTAGGATAAACTGACATCCAAAGTGGATTAGTTATAATCTTCTTACAGTGCCGATTTCCACATGGCTTGATTGGACTGGTTAAATCTTTATAGGAAATTCTACAGCTTTTCTGTATAAGAGGGCTCAGTCTTCAAACTACAGTTATAATCAGTTTATGATTATTTACTGGGGGAATAAGTTCTGTTTAGTCATTAAACTGTTTGCAAATTATTACTTATTTGTGGTGGTGCAAAATGTATCATCACCCACATCCAAAATAGAAATTGAAAATATGAAATCTAAATTTTAAACATGCACAATTTACCCCCTTAATAGTCCAGCGCTTGGTTGTGTCTATTGAGATATGCTTGTTTTCTCTGGAATGTACCACAGTATGGCATTAAATTAGCTTATTATTGAATTAAGTGTTTTTATAATAAAACAATACCTTGAAAAATGTGCATTTCACTGCAAGCAGACCCACAAATCTGACCTGTAAATAGATAAGTTTAATATCATACTATGAAAAAATCCAGGCAAAGCAACATTATCTCCATGGTGACAGACCACTACACACAGAAAGTAACACAGTGCACTTTTTAAGTTATATTTTGCCAACATAATAATAACAAATATTCTTCCGGCAGAGGCTGAAGTATTTGCAGCCTGTTTGAACAGCTATGAGCATGGCTAACCGTAATGACAGATGTGTACTGGCGATTCTACAAAATTGTTTTTGGACACACGAAGAACACCCACTGTAACATAGAAAGATTTTTTTTTTATGGGACTTTGCCTGATGATCAAAAGCAGGTGTAAAGCAAAAACACTACCAAATATGCACTTAACATTACAGATGACATCAAAGTAATGACTAAAATGGTAATAATAGCTGTTGACAATATACTGAATTAGTAGGTGTTATAAAACATAAAAACAGACTTGTGAGCTTTAGGCTATGTAATAATGCTGTTACTTCCTCCAAAACATAATTGGGCCCTTTATTAGTAGTCTGTCTACATGTTACGAGATCAAAATGCTCTGTTCCAGTTTGTGGTGTCATGAAGCAGTACTTTTTAAGTTAACAGCGACATTTTACCTTTAGTTCAGCAGAGACTGACAATCCCATGGCTGAAATTATCCAAATGTCCTCCAAAAGTGTGTGGAGTTTAAAAACACAGAGGAACACTTCTTCTATTACCACATGATATCATAAGGTGGAACAGAGCGTTTTCTGTTTGAGCAAGAACTTATACATATGCAGGGTTTGTGTGTTAAATATGTGTGCATGAAACAACGCACAACTGCAGGTATGTTTGTGGTGAGGAAACAACATTATAACAGATTAAATAGCCTCATATGGGCCCTTTAAACCACAATAAGATATTTATAGCTGCTATAAACATCTTCATCTTGGGACACACTTTATAATGTATCCTTGACCTTTGATTCCTGTAATCATTGTTAAAGAATTTTTTTTCCACTTTCACTTGCCTATATTGAAATGAGACGAGGAAAAAATACAAAACAGTAGTCAGGCAATAAAATCAGACAATAAAATTAATCTTTCCTTAGGATTAAATTCCATTAACTGTATTTGACACAACTTTATCTGATTATGAAGTGTGAAATCTGCCAGAGGGTGTCAGAGCCAGTGTGTTGGAGACGCTTTTTAAAATATTCCATCCAGTTCTTGTATTGTAGAGGTCGCTGGTGCTAGGCTAGTGCATGTTAATGACCATAATTAATCTGCCACTAAAACCGGTCTTACCCACTCCACAAAGCACCTAAAAAGTGTTAACTAATAGCAACACCCACAAAGTGATAAGGCAGCTCAACTTACACAATGTTGTTTCTTAACAGACTGAAAAAATCTAGTGAAGTGAAGTTGGCAGACTTGGCCTGTCTGACGCGCTCAAGGGCACAGAGATAAGTGCACACATACTGAGCAAACCTACTGTATCCACACACCCCAAAAAGACTGGCTTTAATTAAAGATTATCAAATTCTAAGAGAAGGTAAACAGAGGTAAAACATTGCCTCCGAACTCAAAACTTCTGACACGTCTGCAGCGTGTCTACTCTTGAAACTCAATTTACATCTTTCTGGTGGGGAAGTACAGAGCGTTTGATTAATTACGTTGTTGTGGAAAAGGTGTTATACCTATAATATTAATATTGCCATAATAGTGTTAATGGTCATGTTTAAAGTTGCTTCTGTTTTGTATAATAACTCATAACTGCAAACAAATATTTTAACATTGGTGCAGTCTGATACTATCACTGGGATTAATTATTAAAACACAAGAACACACACTATGCTACTAAACCAGATAGGAAAAATGTTCAATAAAAATGTTGAAATAAAACAGTACACAGACCTTCTCAAAGTCGACTAAATCATGCAATATCTATGTTCAAACTGAAAATTAGACAGATTCAAATTCAATTCAATTTAAGGAAATTAAAGGAATGCTTAACAGTAAAATGGCTCAGATTTTATTCCTAGACCTAGAAGGAGTCTTTCTTATTGGAGTCTGGAGATGGAACAGTCTCACTCAGCTAAATGAATGAAAATTGATTGTGAAATCACATCACGAGTAACATATTCTTTGGCCAGGTCTTTGCCCAGATAAAAGCTGGTGCTTGTGCCTTTGTCATACTCCTCTCTTCTGGCCACCTAGAGAGAACAAGAAGAGGAGAGTTTGTGTTTTGGGTGGACAAATGCAGAGGGTTGGATCATAAAACATCTTAATAATGAAAAAAGAAAAGAACCCACTGCAATGACCCATAAGCCAAAACCTGCACCATTTTCAGAAGGAACAGTAAAGTCAAACTGGGTCATTGCAAAAAGAGAATAAACAAAAATAAACCAAGACAGCACATTATAAAAACTGTTACATGGAGAACTTTACTGTTATTATAATATACTTGTAAATGTTGCAAAATGTATATTTTTGGTAAATAGTATGCAGCCTATTAGGTAGAGAATTTTAAATAAATGTATTAAAATACTTGTATATATTAGCTCTAAATATACATATTGCTACACATATGGCTGGAGACCACCCCCTTTTTAATTGTGACATCCAAGAGTTACTGCAGTTATTTCGGGGAGACCTTACCTACCACTAGTGAAGTGAGCATAAACATGAACTCACTGACACGTGACCGCTCCTGGCTTTTGCCTTTGGTACTATCTTCTCCTTGGCCTCCCTCGTTCATAGCTCCCATTCCTCCCCAAACACACTCTCCTTCACTGCAGCGCGCTTCTTTTAGCTTGGGCTATCTGTAAGGCAAGAGCCCCTGTCACCAGACCCCGCGGTTCAATTCTAAGGAATGGCATGCCTTCTCAATTGGCAGCTTAACCGACCACACAGTTACAAACCTTTGGGGGGCTTACTGGAACCTGGGTGTCGATTGAGAGGTATAGTTCAGGCTTGTAGCTTATCAACTCTTCCTTAGTCCTGTACTCCGGGTGGTCCTTAGTGAAGAAAACTGTACCAGACTAGCAGTTATATCAGTTAAGCTGGTTTTGCAAGATTTTCTTAATTCTCCCACAGTACCTGGTCGGCACTGATAAAGTCAATGGTGCATCTTAGGTTTCGAGAAATCACTTTGAGTCCAGGCCAGAAGCTTCTTGGCAGTCGCCTCTTCACCACATGATCATATGCAGCATGGTGATAAAATGTATGGCACTTGAATACATAGCACTTACATATATACAGCGTGGAGGGGAAACACATAGTGACCGCAATTTAAATAAAGTTTAACATCAATAATTTATTACATGTGTTTCCTGCAGGGCACCAACCACAGACAGTGGAGTTTATGGCTTTGAGTGCGTGCCACAGAATGTGCGTTCTTGGAAAGGATGCAACATGTACTAAAATGTCAAGGTGAATTAAGCAGGGAAACCATCCTTAAAATAATTCCAGACATCTTTTGATTTCACTGCCCTCTGAAGGCTAAAGGGTAATTAAAGAACAATATTTGCTATTCTAGGCAACTGTCCACTTTTTAAGACACACATTGTCTATGTTGGCTTTGTCCTCTCTGTTGTTTACTCAAGGAGAAACCCAATCTGTATCTTTGTGTGATGTCCCACTGTTTAACTTTTGAAATTATCTGTCTAGCTAAAGAGAAAACAAGTTGGTGGTGAGACAAAATATGCAAACCCAAACACTGATTTCAATCAAAACAAGCCAAAGCTTTATTGATTCAACTAAATACAAAATGTTCATCTAGGGACCTCCAGGCTTAACCATGCAACTGACTTGGGACCCCCACTGTGAAGTGAAATGAATGCTGGTGTTAATCTCAACCTGGGGTTTGATGTTTATTTGAATAGTTAACTGTGTTATTATACCTAATTTCACAAATTTAGTTTTTGATACAAATCATTGATAAAATATGAATGAGTCATAATTTGTAAATTATATTTTGACAGATTGTTAGATGTGATTGTGATCTCTATTTTAGTCAATCTCGATGATAAGGTGTGCGCATTTTAATCACATTTTAATCGATAAGTCTACAGCCAATCATCTGGCAGCAAGAGCACGTGGAGCTGACAAGGATTCATGCTCTTGTTTAGGAAAATGTAGCCTGAGCCACAGCATGTCCCTTCATTTGACTAAACGGCCAGTTTCTCTCTCCCTCTGCTGCTCCGTCTGCACATCCGCCTCTCCGTCTGCACATCCGCCTCCCCGTGTGCACGTCTGTCTTGTACAAACTCATTCCAACATTTAATTGGAATTTCTCTGGAATGACTTGTCCTATCAACATGAAATAAAAACTGTAGTGACCCTGACATCCTGCCTTTTATGCCTGACCATGCATCTATGTTTTGATGAAAGATTTAAGAAGATCGAATCAAAAATCAAGATCAATAAATATAGGGGGAAAAAAAATCATGATTCTTTTTTTCCCCATATCACCCAGTCCTCTTTTGAAATGATCATGTCATGACCTCCGGCTAATGCTCCCAACATAAGATGACCAAAGCATGTTAAACTGAAAAGTGTATTAATCACAAAGAAAACCTTGTTTTAATTGGTCGGCTGTGCCACCTGAAATTATTGCGATCATCAATAACATTTTACATGAACATGGGTCAATTGCTTTCCCTGCTTGGAAAAATTTGGCCTACAGTCTCAGTAGTGATTAAAATAACATTACTACTATAAGGGTGCAGTGTAAACTATCCCCTCAAAAAGTCTAACCCATGGCAGGTTATTAATACATCTTAAACATGCATACTGAAGGTCCTTGGAATCTGTGAAAGTAAATATTTCTTTAAAGTGCAGTACATTTTGTATCTAAAATATGCCTTGTTGTAAGCATACTAATCTGTCTGTATATACAGTTAATTGATAGAGTGAACCACACCTAACCACACCCCCTGCCCCCTGCCTCAGTCGGGTCCTTGCACAGCTCTGTAGAAACAGAGTTATGCACCATCACACTCAGACCTTCACTGTGCTGAGAGCTAACCCAGTAATTAGACTGAGGTAATTGTGACTTAGCATTGTAAACGTGCAGCCCAATGTTTCCAGGGAAGGTTTTGTTGACTGTGGGATTATGACAGGGAACTTAAATGGTACGTGGTTTTCTACATTCTGCAGAACTGAAAATGGACATCCACAATATACCCCAGGGATTTGGGATGGCTCAGCTCATCACCCTCATTTTACTGTCAATATCAGCATTAACTAGAACTACAAATTAGTGTTTTTAACTACAACCAACCTGTTTATTTTATCAGGAATTCTTTAGTGTTATTATAAAAACATACAGTCAAAATATATATGTGACCTCATATTTATTTTGGGCAAAAGTTAATGTAGTGCTTGCAACATACAGTATATATTTGACAACTGACATTTACTTTAGTGAGATAAATTAATCTGAAAATAAAATAAAGGAAAAATGTAATGTCAAACCTGTCTATTTTCAGTATGTTTTAAATCACATAATCTTTGCAGTAGTAACTGTAAATTGGCATTACTTCTAAATTCTGATTGGCTGTATTAAGGCCTAATACTAAATAAATATTGAGATAAACAATAAAACTGAAAGTCCAATGAGGTTAATTTGGTCAACCCATAAGTTATGTTATTAGGTTCTTTTTTCTCTTAACTCTTGGTCTGAAAAAAGAACCTAATAACCTAAATAATACTGAAACTAAATGGCTAAAATCTCTCCACTATTGCAAAGAAATTGTACACGCGATAAATACAGAGCCTAAAAATATATTGTGCCATCTTTCATATATTGAATGATAAGTTGAAATTGTAATTATCTTGACAGACCGACCTACAGCTCAGTCAATCTGTCTCTAATCAATTCCAGTCATTACACTATCTTGTACAAAATGCAAAAAAGCGGCACAATTTAAAGATGTTTAAAGATGTTTTCTCCAAATTTATACACACATGCTATTTTATTATTTGTCTCATAATACACCGCTCACTTGAAGTAAATAATGAGTTTTGTATGTCTTTGTTCATCATTTGGGTTTGGTTAAACATTGAGCAAGATGACATTGTTCTGTGCAGACGGCAGCATGTGTTCTCTTAAGTGGCAAAGGCAAGGAGTGCGTGTGTGGCTTATGAGAGACAGCTGGCTGTAATGACTAGCCAAATATTTGACCCCGGCTAATTAGGAAGGTGGTCTTGTGACTTTTTGTGGCCATATTTTCCATAGGTGTCGAAAACAAAAACTTTGGCTTACACATAACATGCAACAAATAACAACATCCCTGCTGAAATCTATTACAAGTCGTGTTTTAGTGCCGGCGTTCTTCTGATACACCCCTATACTGAATCTGTCCACAATACACCATTCATTCATATCACATTCCTTGATTTTCTACGCTTTTATTCCAAATCCATTTCCAGAATTGTTATATTGCCCTCGCAGATCGACAAGTCACGAGTTCAAAGACTGAAAATGGGCTTTTAATTATTACAAAGAGTGATTATGTGTTATCAGAAGTTTCCTTTGAGATAAGCAGAACCCCACTGGCTCCTGCTGGGTTATTGGCCTGTGTCATGGGTCAGAAGCACTTGGCTTATGGGGTCTTATAGGATCATTAACTTGAGCTTTTGTTGTCACTCTGCACTCACAACCTTTTTTCTTTCCTCTTTCCTGACCAAGCGGATTTGAGCATTTGGCCTGGTGTAGCCCTGGGAATAACTAGGAGGTGTTACCAGGAAACCCGATTCATGATATTCTGAAGCACTGAGGCAAATGACTATATTAAGTAAGTAAGGTATATCATGTTAAACTGTGGTATTGTTAACTGTGTGGGCCAAGGAACCAAGTGTGCTGATGTAACTGAGAATGCCATTCTTTACATATATGTAGAGGACAGCGTGCACTTCAGGATAAGGGGCAAACTGCCATCAAAGTTCAGTTCTCTCTCCTGCAGGTCAGGAAATACCCTACTACCCCCTAGTGGTCAAGGGGCATATAGAAGTGCACTTTGGGGTCAAGTTCATTCATGCTTCTTCTTGCCAATATTTGAATCACAATGCAAAATATGACGTACATCGAGCATTAAACATGTGAGGGATCTGGTCTAACGTAGTATGTGGACCAGCAGCTGTAAAGTTCCTCTGAGATATCTGAAAGAGCAAACACTCATATCAACATCAAGCTCAACTTATCAAGTAAAATGTGTGAGCAGACTATTGTTAGTTCAGTAGCAATAGCATGACCTCTAGCGCTAAGGCTAGATAGCTGAGATGGCAATGTGGTAGCAGTAGCAGTGATTGTTGCTAAATCAGGTTGACCCCTGAATCCTTCACATAGAAGTTGTGCTTATTATGTTTATGATCACCAGCCAAAGTTTACTGTTGTGAATGCCAATTTGTCATTTACGCATTAGTGGGTTATTACAAAGTAGGAAATAGTCTAACTTCACAAAATATTCTTTTAATGTGCACAACAAGCAGTTTAATAGACAAAAAATCTGAATAATTCAGACATTTAAAGAAATTATTTGAAATTTGCTTTTCTGGTTTCAGTTCAGTTCCATCAGGTCAAGCTCTTATCATTTTCTTTTCACTGACAGCACCATCTAGTGTGATTCACAAGAAAGACACACTGGTTTTGTACACATAAGAGATATGCAAATGAGAAAAATTAATACATGTAGACAAGCAGGTGACCCTCCACCAGAAACGTGACTACTACTATACTACTGTACTACTATACTATTTAAATAAACACACATTTCACTATAGAGTTAAAGTAGTTAAGTTAGTAGTTAAAAAGTAGAAAATTGTTACACCTTGAAACTGAGTTCTAGTATACTTTTGTATTTTAATAAAACTCTTCTGTGTTTTATCTGTATTTTTAACTTTGAAGGATTGGGCAGTGAAAGTATTACTCAGTATACTTGGTATTTAACTAAATGTAAGACTTCTAATAATACTTTCCAAGAATGATTAAAACATTTAATCAGTGAAGGTTGCGCTAACCTTGACACCTCCCACTAGCGTAGTGCTTGATAGTGCTTTGCCCTGCGCAGGTACAGGCAGCGGTCATTAAGTCGGTTATTATAAACCCTGATCTGATATGTGCACATGATTGAGAGCACAAAGCACCACAAGTGATTAGCAGCTATGTACGTGACACAGTTCACATGTCCAGTCAATCCTAAAAACCTCCCCCTTGACACTGTAACACACAAAGCCGATGGAAAGACTTTTTTTCGTGACACCATTCTGACAAGCGTCCCTTTTCATCGGGACGCACAAAGCCCTGACTGTGCGGAGAGAGGAGAGACCCAACAGCTGCTCTCATGATGGCAGCAGCACAACTCCAAACCACGCGCTGGGGTGGACAGGGACACAGGTGGTCCGCACTGGAGCGAACACTCAACATGTGGCCGTGCACTGGGAGAGATGTTGAGCAGAACAGGTGCATCAGACATCAGACCCATGTCAAAGTCATACATGTCATCAACTATTAAGTTATAAAAGTTGTGGGATCATAAAGCTAATTAAGTTTTCTAATCCCACAAGGCGAGCACTCTCCCCTCACAGCAAGAATACCGCGGGTTCCTTCTGGGCCTTTCTGTGCAGAGTTATATATTTCTCTGGGTGGGTATCCTCCATAGAGTGTAAATAAACAAACATTTTAAATAAGAAGTGAGCATCAGGGGCACATCCAGCTCCATCAACTCAATTTCCAGCTGACTTTACATAGAAAAATTGTCACCTCTCTCTGTAACTAGTGCAGTGAGCCTTGTTATTTTAGTCTTAAACTTTTGTATTAACCCACACTACATAATCCTGGTGCTTTTATTTCACTTTATTATGTCTGTAAATAAAGCCAAACACTTCCTTAGTCCACTTCTTTATACAGTTCCCTCCAGCTACTCTCTCTTCTAACTAAAACATGCACCATAGGTAGAATTTTGAAGATCTGGAGATGGGTCCCAGGGCTATGCTGAGAGGCTTCCCCATTTGGATTGAAGAAAATGCAAACAAATTTCCCTACTGGAACAACTGTACCTTAAACGTAAGTACCTTATGTAAGCGTATGTTTCTCTGCCCCTCTTATTTAACACACGTACATAAGGTTTATTAGACTAAACTGTACCCAGTGGCTAGAGTTAATGTTTAGACGTTGTGTACTTGCAGAGATATACACCACGGAGAGGGGGGTAGGTGAGAGGAGGGCTAGAGGGGGGGAGAGTGGAGGGGTATCTGGCGCTGGACTGAAGGTCAACCTCACATGTGCCGTTTGATCTTTTGCAGCCAAATGACATGGATTTATTTAAGAACCTTCACCGGTGGGATAGAGGTGAGAAAGGACAATAGAGAATGGGGAAGAATAGAGAAGATAAAGAGAGAGAATGGAGAAAAGAGAAGGTTAGAGAAGAAATGAGAATAGAAATGTAGAAATGGATAGATAGAGAAAGGGGGAGAAGGTAGAGAGGGAGAGAGAAAAGGAGAGAGAGAAGTTTAGAGAGGAGAGGGTGAAGAAGAGAGTGATAAAGGGGAGGGGGGCCAAGCTTTAAAGAGGTGCAATCATGTCTCTAGCCAAACTGGGTCAAAGAGACAAACAGTACTGTATAGACTTTGATAAGGTCACATTAACACATTTACATTTACTGCCTGGGGCTTATCGCTGCTGCTATAGATTAGTGTTTATTGGACAAAAGACCTGTTAACGTTACCTTGAATTTACAGCCTTTTCTGCACCGATAGCAAATTAATAACTATGTAAATAGAGGAAGAGTTTAGACATGAAAGGGAAAATGTGTGTATCGTGTCTCTTTAATAAATTATATAAAATGGTCCATTGACAAAAACAATACAAGCTATGACAGAACATTATTAAGAGGAAATTACTCAACTACACATAACACAGTCGGATAAAGTACAAAGGCATTGCAGTCAGGGCAAATAAAAATAAATAAAAATAAAGCTGAAGTTTGAGATTCATTATTTTTTTATTTTTTATATCACTTAAGTCCTTTTTTCAATCAAAGTATCCACAGACAATCCTCAAAACATGTGG
>KN490237.1:11284-23702 GCA_000787155.1 Scartelaos histophorus
CTGAGGCATGAATAATTTTTCTCCAAGTTCTAACCAGGGTTACATGTGTCATTAGTAGGTGTATGAAAATAGTAACAGTAATAGTAATAGTAGTAGTAAATAGTAGTAATAGTAACCACAGACCCTTCACCAAAAGTTCCACAATGCAGCTTTAATAAGACATGATGAAAGAAGTTACACATTTCGATGAAGGCAAAATCCACTTTTTAAGGTTTTACTGGACAAATATTACAAATTAATTCCGAGCCCCAACAAAACTACTTCATTTATTACATATTTTACTACAAATTATACTTTTTTTCAATCCCCAAAATTTTTAGGCGAGAAAATAATACCTTTTTTTGAGTCTTTTATTAAGTGAAGCAAACCAAATATCATTTCTGAAAGTTAGTTTTTGTCGTGAATTATTAAAATCTTTTAGCATTTAGATCTCACGCCGGTCAGTCATTCAAAATACGTTATGGCCCAATTATTTCGCTCCATTTCGGAATTCTGAATATTCCGATGAAATTGCGTTTTTTGGACCATTTTTATTCTAAAAGTGTCAGTAATGATGTGTCGTCTCCGTACAAATTAATCTTATCGCTAACTTTGCACGCCGTCCATTTATTCCCTTTATTGAAATATATTACAAGTTTTGGAAGCCTTTTTGCTATCCATACCGTGTGGGTTTCCGAAGACGCATTTGCTGGATTTTATAATTACAACTTTTGAAGCGAGTGGACACAGAGATCTAAAAATAATGGAGATTGGAAATAAAATTGCTCCTTAAAAGAACAAAAGCGTTGTGTTGTAATCCAATGAGTGGCGTAAGTGGAGCGCATTGTTTGGAGGCTCTTAAGATGCAGCTAAGAAATGCAGCTTTACTTTTATAGACAATGACTAGAAAGGCTTTTGTTTGTACTTCATTATATTTGTTTTGTTTTATCCCATAGGCGTAAAATCCAGCGTCTCTTGGGTGTTTTAAGACTGGAGTAACATGTGGTGAGTGTGAGCGTGGCTGGAGCTGACGCCTGGCAATAAAACTGTCCAAAACGACTTTTCATTTCCGGTTTTTCGCTCACTGAGTTTGTATTTATTGTTCCGAACTTTTTATCTGCATTTTTCCCAAGCCTTGGCCATTGGCGGTGTTTACAGGCGCTCCAGAAATCTGATCGTAAACTGATTTCTGGAGTAATCAGTACCGTAATTATAGAAATATCATGGCAACGGTTAAATCGAAGGAGTTGTTTTGGGTGCAGGTTTTGACAACACAAAATATGCAAAAAAAAAGAAAATAAACGAGAAGTGAAAGAGAAAAATTGCAAGGCTTGTAAGAGTTATTTTGAAATTCATTGCACTTCATTCCCCAAAATCGACAGTTACTCAAAAAATCAAAATTAAATCTAAAATCTAAATTATGGAGCGCAACAGTGATCGCCCACGCATAATTTGTTTCATCAGATTTTGAATTTTAAACGGCGCTGAATTTCTCACTTTGAATTTTTGTAACTCTGAAAAAACCAGTTTGAATTATTTTTATACTGAATTTTAATTGCTGAAATTTTACGTGTACATTTTCAAAGTGTTTCAAATTCAAAATTAAAATTTCACCTTCAGCATAGATAGTTTTGAGTCCTCAAATTCAACAGTCAAAATTCAAAGTGTAAAAATCACAGTAAATAATCCAATATGCCAAGACAGAAGCAATCGATCCAAAGTGTCCGATCAAATTTAGTAACAAACAGGAAATGGTGCAGTGAAGCATCTGATTGGTCAGAATTACCCTCATCCAAACCTCAAACCCCGCCCACAGATGAAAACGGCCAATAGGAAACAGCCTCTGTCCTCCTCACTCACTCTGGATCGATTGCTTCTGCCTTCACATCTTGGATCTTTGCTGCAACATTTTTCACTGCAAATTTTACATTTTGAATTTTAACTGTTGAATTTCAGGGCTTGGAAATACACAGTGAATATCTAAAGGTGACATTTTTATTTTGAATTTGAAACATATTGAAAAAGTACACTTAAAATTTCAGCAACTAAAATTCTGAATAAAAATAATTCAAATATCTTTTTTTCAGATTTAAAAAATTCAAAGTGAAAAATTTAGCGGTGTTTAAAATTCAAAATCTGATGGAACAAATTATCTTCCATTAAGTTTCTCATTCATTTTTTCCCCATAATGATTAGCCAACAAAAAAAGCGTGCCGAGCCAAAATCAGTTATGTGGTGCCTAATGATCACAAGAAACCCATCATTTCAATTAAAATCTTTATAACCTGCCAAGTTATTAAAATATTCTGCAGAATGTTTTGTTTTAAATGTGTTTTTTGGGCTTATGTGATGTTAAACTCATAATATTAGAATTTTTTCGATCGTCTATGATAAAAATGAATGGAAAATTTGCCTCCAAAATCAAAAGCTTTTATGTTTTTGATGAGGAAACAACATTATAACATCAGAAAGTTGCTAAATATAGGCCCTTAGTTTAGTTACTGTGCCTTTAATGTCCAGTGAGAGGTTGCCTAGTTGTTGTGTCATTGGGCAAGACACTTCACCCTGCTGCTGCTTACACTGCAAATTTCTCTGAGCTGGCCAAAATTTTAAAACTCATAACAGGTTTTTCATCTTGTTTTCAGGTTTATTATCGACTTAGTTATGAGACTGTTTAATTCTAGTCTAGAAGTGGTTTATTTTAAGATTTTGTGTCCATGCAGCAAGATAATTTCACTCATTTTCTGATAGATTTGTGTGTTTGAAGTGTTTATATCGAAAGCTTTTTGCAGTGTACTGTTGCTGCTACTTCTACTACTACTTTTTCAAAATCGGAGGTCACTGTTGAGTTCCACTGGGTAATCAGATTTTTCTAGTTATCTGGTTTTTAAAGGCCATGGAAATGTGCCCAATGTTTGGTTGGCAAGTCCAATTCCAGATCTGATAAAGCAGGGCAAGTAATCAGTCTATTCTACACGGCGACAAGCAGATGATATAATGAATTACAGCTCAGATCTGTGCAGAGGCGACCCTTCAAATGTGGGTGAATAATGTATAAGGATTTACAACAAGCAAATTTTAAAATGTAGTTTCTATTGAACTTTTAAAAATATTTAAAATGTCAAGTGCATAAATCTATATTTGACATAATAAGGTTTTTTAATGTTTTTTTTTTTTTTTATGTACATGAATTCGCTACGACCTTAAAATATGTCATGTGGTGCGACCGAGATTAACCTCAACATTGTTTTATTTTCTAAACATTAATCTAAGTTCTGAGTCATATGAACATGATACTGATATTTGAAGACAAGAAAACATGATATTTGGAAAAAGTAACAGGCTCGGACAATATTTATTTGAATATTATGAGGAAATATCTATTCAAAAAAGCTGAAATTGAAATTTCATGGGACAAAAAGCACTTCAGAAAATATGCCAAAAAAGAAAGAAAATACATTTAGATTTAGAGTAAGTAAGAGTTGTTTTTTTTTTTTTTGGAGTAATTTTAAAGAAATTTAAAAATCATAAGTTTAGGGTTAGGGACGGTCGCACCACATGAACATTTTAACACTTTAAGCACAAAAAACACACAGAATAACTCTTCTAAAAAAAAAAAAAAAGATTTGGTCCCATGTAGGTCAGAGATTCTATTATGAATTACAAATTATTATGAAATTTGAACCTTTTTAACTGAAGAAATCCCATTGTACAGACGTCATATTTTCCAGTACGACGCTTGAAATGCGCCTTTACGACCAGCAGGTGGCACCCTCCTTGAGAAAAGTTACACACTGCACCTTTAACGACGCCTATATTTCTACTCGAGCGCCAAAGAGTTCTACTTCAAATTAATTACGTCTCGCAGCGCGTTTTAGTACCAATTAAAATACAGCAATTAATATGTAATAGGCTTATGCGAGCGGTACAAGAATCACTTTGATGGAAGACGACATGCGCGCGTTTCTTTATTTAAAAATATCGCGCGATCATAAATGAAAAGCTATTATTCAGAAGCCAATGTGGGGATCTTTAAAGCGTTGTAGCTGGAGCTTGTAAAACATGTTTTAACACTCCTATAAAAAAACTACTCCGAGCCGTAAAAACAAAAGAACGTGAATGTTAAATGAGAAGAAGCAAACATCAGGAGTTTACAAGATGGATCGTAAAAGACGCACGGCAGTATTTTCCATTAAACAAGTGTGGAGATACCTGAGACGATAAGGACTTACAACCGAATATTTCACCTTTTATTTTCTTCGTATAACTTCTCATCCGCATTTAGGATATTAGATTCTGTGATGGTAAAGGAGGAATAACTTTGGAGCACCGCAAATCATGTAAATTTACTGTTCTATACGAGGAAAAATTGACTCTTGAGTGCTTTAAGTGGTAGTTTTCAAGTTACATTTCACATTTTGCATTCAGTAGAGTTCAGAAATTCCAGGGTCTAACTTATCCAGATGATTCTAGTGGAGGTGCGCGGAGTTTAAAAACACGGTAGAGCACTTCCTGTATTACCACGTGACATCACAAGGTGGAACGATTTAGTTTTTTTATGACCTAGAATGAATTTTCCATGATTTTATTTAGCTTTATTTTTGGGGTTAAATATGAAATGTGAACCTTTTCCACTCATCTTATGATATTATATAATTTTTTCTAAAATTCAAAATATTGTCAAAGCATTTATTGTTGTCTCTTTTAAACAAAGTAGCTTATTAACATTTGTGAGTCCAGGTGACATGGAAATAATCCGAAATAATCATAATAACCTAAAGAAAACTTAACAAAACGCTGTAGTTGAGTGAAAGAGATGCTGAAATTTAATGACTTTTCCAAAAATGTCATTAAATTTACAAAATTCTATGACTTTTCCAGGCCTGGAAAATTACAATTTCAATTTCCATGACTTTTCCAGGATTTCCATGACTTTTCCAGGATCCATGAGAACCCTGAATACATGAATAAAACAAAACTTATAAAATACTTATAAAAAACTTATAAAAATTATAAAATTGATCAGAAATAGGTACCGCCCCTTTAATACCCAATGAAAGGTACTGGTTAGATTCTAAATTCTTCCTAGTTGTTGTGTCCATGGGCAGGACACTTCACCCTGGGACTTTGCACAACCGCTACTAATCAATCTTGTTATTGCTATAAGGTTCACTAAAGGTTTTCATTCTGCACTTTAATTTTATGACGATTATTTACGTTTTGAATGACGGAAAAAAATGGGAGCGTTGCCATGGCGATTAGCAATTCAAAGCCCTCAAAGTGGCACCTGAAACACCAGTGTGGGTCTGTGCAGATTAAATTAACTGTTTTTTAAGTTGATTTGTAACACTTCGGTACCAGGAAATGGGAAGTTTGTTGATGGTGGCATTGGCTCGTCATAAAACTAATACAGTGGTGCGTTCAAGTGCTTTATTTTTTATTTTCATGTCCTTGTTCGGCTCTGGTGTGAACATATTCGGATATAACAGGGATGATGTCAAAATCCTTCAATACGATATGTTCATAAGGGCGTTTCTATGGAAGATAATTTGTTCATTCGCATTCACTCTAGCTTCAAAGTAAAAATATTCGCTCAATTTTATTATTTTAGATGATCCTGAGGAGCGTTTTTAAAGCTTTCCGCTCCAGTCAAATGAAGCTCAATGAGGCTTGCGGTTATAGGAGCGAATTTGGAGCCAAACTAGGAACAGTAATTTATTTATGGACAAAATAAAATAAAAACGGAGGATGTGCAGCAGGTTAATATGAAGTTTTTTAAATTGTTAAGTCTATGCTAACTTCTTATTAGCGGGTTAGCGATGTCCATTTATATATATTGACTGGTTTTTCATGTGATTTCAGTACCACACTTGTCCAAAAAACTTGCAGTACACTCCCTCTTCATAAAACTTCACTCTCCAACTTCAGAAGATAAAAGTCCTCAGCGGGACGACTCCATCAGGCCCGTTACAGAAGGGCGCTACAGCTAAAGAGCTTAAAGCAGCAGCACCGGAGCTTTGGCCAAGGTCCAGTTTGCCCACCAGGCCAAAAGAGAAATGAAGAAAACCAAACCAACTTTACAGTTTCTTAGCAACTCGGCAAAATCAACTGTCTTTTTCATTACACAAAACATAAGCGCTCTTCGCCTGGAGGAGCAACAAACCCGGCTAAGGAGATTCTGGTGGATGGACTCCAAAAGACTCCAAAAGTGTTAAATGTAATTATTTCCAGACTCAGGAAAAGCATCACAAGTGGAGTTGAAATGACGCTCCACGGGATGTGATGTTAGAGATGTTACCTGGCAGGACAAAACCACACGCTCTGACAGGACTTCAGAAGAGTCTGGAGCTGGATCCTGTCTGGGTTTTCAGATCGGCGTGATGGAAACGCATGGGCTGCTCGAGTCAAAACAAACATGGTGACTTAAAAAAAAAAAAGTAGAGGAAAGAGAAATGGTGTGGATTTCAGCCGAACCAACAAGCAAAGCACAAGGATCCCATTTATCTCAGGTAAAAGAAGGACGTGCTGTAGATTTATATTTTGTTCTGAACGATACGAGAATTTTCAAGAGAAATTTGAGACAAATGTGTTACAAATGAGCGGCTGTGGTTGGTCAGGGCAGTACTACTACTACTACTAGTACTACTACCTACTACTACTACTACTAGTACTACTACCTACTACTACTACTACTAGTACTACTACCTACTACTACTACTACTAGTACTACTACCTACTACTACTACTACTAGTACTACTACCTACTACTACTACTACTAGTACTACTACCTACTACTACTACTACTAGTACTACTACCTACTACTACTACTACTAGTACTACTACCTACTACTACTACTACTAGTACTACTACCTACTACTACTACTACTAGTACTACTACCTACTACTACTACTACTAGTACTACTACCTACTACTACTACTACTAGTACTACTACCTACTACTACTACTACTAGTACTACTACCTACTACTACTACTACTAGTACTACTACCTACTACTACTACTACTAGTACTACTACCTACTACTACTACTACTAGTACTACTACCTACTACTACTACTACTAGTACTACTACCTACTACTACTACTACTAGTACTACTACCTACTACTACTACTACTAGTACTACTACCACCACTACCACTACTATTACTACTACTACCACTATGACTACCACTACTACTATTACGACTACCATTACTACTACTACTAATACTACTACTATTACTACTACTACTACTGCTAGTACTACTACCACTGCTAGTACTACTACCACTATTATTGTTACTACTCCTACTACTACTAATACTATTACTACCACTACAACTACCACTATTACTACTACTACCACCACCAGCATTACTACTATTACCACTAATATTGCCACCATTACCACTTCTACCAGTACTGTTACTACTACTACTACTACTACTACTACTACAACTGCCACTACCACTAATAGTACCACTACCACTACTACTACAACATACAAACTTCTACTACTTTCCTAATGCATAAAAGACAACCCTTGTGTGAGAGTATTAAAGCGAACATACAAGGTACTTCTCCACACGTGGTTTAAATTGAGGTCAGGGCTTGTACTTGGACGGGCCTGATCCGTCAGACACATGGATGATTCACACAGATGATGAAGTACATTTAAATATGAGATCTGAGCTGCACTTAAAGAATCAGAGGTCCACTCCAACGGGCGCCTGCAACTTTGTCAAAGTGAAAAGATTAATCAAGTACAAGTATGTATTTAAATCCACCGTCTGAAGCGTGGCCTGAATGTGGGAAGAAAAGGACACTGGGCGCAGAAAAATCAGGTTAGGTTTGGGGGGACACTTTTAGTCGCTCTTTTGGTTGTCCTGAACATTCATTTAGATGTTCCACTTAATGAGAGAATGTCCCACTTTTTCCATGAAACTAAATGAAGTATAAAGTGAGGTTTCGTCATATATTTTTGGTTCCAGAAATCCACACTTTTTGTTGTACTATGGAAGATCATTTGTTCCGTCAGATTTTGAATTTTAAATCTGAAAAAAAGATGTTTGAATTATTTTTATTCTGAATTTTAGTTGCTAATGTATTTTTCAATATGTTTCAAATTCAAAATAAAAATGTCACCCTTAGATATTCACTGCGTATTTCCAAGCCCTGAACTTCAACATTTAAAATTCAAAGTGTACAATTTGCAGTGAAAAATTTTGCAGCAAAGATCCAAGATGTCAAGGCAGAAGCAATCGATCCAAAGTGAGTGAGGAGGACAGAGGCTGTTTCCTATTGGCTGTTCTCATCTGTGGGCGGGGTTTGAGGTTTGGATGAGGGTAATTCTGACCAATCAGATCGCTTCACTGCACCATTTCCTGTTTGTTACTAAATTTGATCGGATCGCTTTGGATCAAATGGATTTTTTGAAATTTTGATTCAAATTTTTTTACTGCAAATTTTACACTCTGAATTTTGACTGTTGAATTTGAGGACTCGAAAATATTTATGCTGAAGGTGAAATTTTAATATTTTGAATTTGAAACTTTGAAAATGTACATGTAAAAGTCCAGCAATTAAAATTCAGTATAAAAACGTTTTTTTTAGAGTTGCAAAAATTCAAAGTGAGAAATTCAACAGAGTTTAAAATTCAAAATCTGATGAAACAAATTATCTTCCATATAGTACAGGTTTTCAGGGTTGTAATATGTTAACACCTGCTGCTATTCCAATATGTCTCTGCATAGTACATTTTCAGGTGTTAATTTAACACTTAAAGAGTGAGATTGTACTCTGTTTCCGTGTGACTCCTCATCTGTACAGAGTTAGTCCAGCTAGCTCTCATTCACATTCACTCTGGCTTCAAAAGAAAAATATTCAGGGTCAATTTTATACTTTTAGAGAAAAACGACGACCCTGAGCGGTGTTTTCAGAATTTGACTCGCGGTTTATTTACTCCAAACAGAGTCAAACGTACTAAAAGCAGTGTTCATTATTTACGATGTTAAAATGCTAATACACAGCAAAAAGTGGAGCTAACATTGAGTCTCACAGAATCAATATTAACATCTTCTCAGGGTTTATATGAGTCAAATTTGTTCTAGAGTTAATTTAACATTTTTGGAAGGGTCAATTAAGTAACACTGCACCAATGTTCCTGTTTAACCCTGAAATCAAGAGTTTTATTAACATTTTGAGAGTAAACAGATAACACTTTTCCCCCTGATTTAGCTAAACAGCACACAGATATGTTTTATTTTTACACTTTATTTTAGTTAATTCAAGATGAAATTATGTTGAGTCTGAAGTGGAGCGTGAAATATTTGACCCTGAAATGTTAACCGTTTAGTTTTTGCTGTGTAATGCCACGTATCAGAGTGATTTTGATAATACACATAACACTACAGAGAGTAAAAAAAAAAACTAAAAAAAAAACTATGTTTTGAGGGTCAAATTTAATCCTCACAAGGTTTAAAGCCACACAGTGAAACATTCCAAGTGAAGCAATAACATCTCTACTTAGAAAATGCAAGAAAGGTAAAATAAATGATACTGTATGTCTGCGAGTTACTGCCTTGGGGTAAATATGGGTAAAGTGTCTTGCTCGAGTGCACACAAGTCAGAGCTGGCATTGAACCATCAACCTATAACCACTAGGACACTATTTCTACAAACGTACTAAAAGCAGAGTTCATTATTTACTATGTTGAAATGCTAATAATGACATAATACACATAACACTATAGAGAGTTAAAAAATACTGTGTTTGAGGGTCAAATTTAATCCTCACAA
This sequence comes from Scartelaos histophorus, assembly GCA_000787155.1. Taxonomy (NCBI): domain Eukaryota; kingdom Metazoa; phylum Chordata; class Actinopteri; order Gobiiformes; family Gobiidae; genus Scartelaos; species Scartelaos histophorus. Next base: position 21,068 of record KN490237.1, read on the forward strand.
GGTTTAATGCCACACTGTGAAACATTCCAGGTAAAGCAATAACATCTCCATGGAGAAAATGCAACCAAAAATTTAAAGATAAAAGAAAAGATACTGTATGTCTGCGAGTTACTTTTGTAGCCAGAGCTGTTCTGGGGTAAATATGGGTAAAGTATCATGCCCGAGTGCACACAAGTCAGAGCTGGCATCGAACCCTCAACCTATAACCACTGGGACACTATTTCCACAAATGTACAAAAAGCTGTGCTCATTATTTACTATGTTGAAATGCTAATAATGACATATAATACACATAACACTACAGAGAGTTAAAAAATACTGTGTTTGAGGGTCAAATTTAATCCTCACAAGGTTTAAAGCCACACTGTGAAACATTCCCGGTGAAGCAATAACATCTCCACGGAGAAAATGCAAGAAAGATAAAAGAAATGATACTGTATGTCTGCGGGTTACTTCTGTAGCCAGAGCTGCCCTGGGGTAAATATGGTAAATAAAGTGTCTTGCTCGAGTGCACACAAGTCAGAGCTGGCATTGAACCATCAACCTATAACTACCTATACAAACATACTAAAAACAGTGTACATTATTTACTATATTGAAATGCTAATAATGACATAATACACATAACACTACAGAGAGTTAAAAAATACTGTGTTTGAGGGTCAAATTTAACCCTCAAAAGGTTTAAAGCCACACTGTGAAACATTCCCGGTGAAGCAATAACATCTCCATGGAGAAAATGCAAGAAAGATAAAAGAAATGATACTGCATGTCTGCGAGTTACTGCCCTGGGGTAAATATGGGTAAAGTGTCTTGCTCGAGTGCACAGAACTAGTCAGAGATGGCATTGAACCATCAACTAAAAGCAGTGTTCATTATTTACTATGTTGAAATGCTAATAATGACATAATAACACTATAAAGAGTTAAAAAATAGTGCGTTTTGAGGGTCAAATTTAATCCTCATATTTACACTTATAAGAGTTAATTTGATTCCTTTTACGGCGTGTGCGTTTCCATTGATACAAACTAAAAATCACGAGGTGTTGCTGCAGTTATTACTTTCTGAGCTTAAGCTTAAAGGAACCGAGTGTACCGAGTGTACCCAGTGCACCAAAAAAAACCTTGGACAGCTGAGCCTGCACTGCCAGAGTCTAAACCTGCAGATAGAAGACGCATCATCCAAGACTTTTTCATTCTCATGTGAAAGAACCTCCAGAAGCTACAGAAGCTGCACTAGCACTGACTCAAGACTGGCTGCAGGGCTTTAATTCTATCATTACTATGTTGCGCGGATTGTTAAAAAGCCAAAAAAATATGCCTTGGAAACAAAAAACGAATGAAATAAAAATGATGAAATTCTGTAAAAGAAAAGAGATGTTTAAAAAAAAAAAAATTTTCTGAAAGTATTGGAGGACATGAAGTAATTTCTTTGTCAATTTGCTCTGCTTTGGAATAGCACTTTGTGGCCCGTGCACAGCCTGTCTCTTTTGCCAAATTGATTGGAGTGCTGCTTTCCCAAATAATAATTAAAAACACAAAGACGCAAAAAGATGAGGCATCACCAGAGATTTGTCACGCAATTTTCTTCTGTCAAAATGGGATTAGTCACGTCCAGAGCCAAACAGCTGCAGTGGCGTTCGGACGACCACGTGGGGGCGCTGTGTCTCCTTGCCACCGCTCGCAACGTCTCTCTTTGCACATCCAGCGTTCCCGTTTCTGCCTCCTCATTCCGGGGTCGTGTTTATCGTCCCGGCCCCCCCCCCACCCCGCTCCGGTCGGTCTCGGAGGGTGGGCGGGTGGTTTTCGGTGGGTGGGGTGGCTCCTCTAATATTAGCAGGAATACAGGGGTTTCTTTTCTGCTTGCCTCATCTCATCACCGCCGTCATTATCCAGGCACAATGTCATCCCGGCTGCGCTCAGGTAGAAAGCTGCACTCCTCCTCAGATAACCCCCGGGGCAGTCGCAGAGAGGCCGGGGGAGAGGAGGGGGGGAGTGCAGGGAGGCGGGAAAAGCAGGAAAAGCCCGATCGCTCCGTGAATGACTTGACTACTGCGAATGCCCTCTGTGTTGGCAATGGACGCTGGTTATGGGGCCAGGGCTAATGAAATTTCTGACCCTTTGTACGCGAGTGACAAAAACCTTTGGAAACGTCTACTCACGAGCGACGCCGGTGGAGTCAGTTTAGAGCCGATACCGAGTAAGAACAGAACTGGTAATATCGATGTCGAAATCGATGTCATTGCGTCCTGTAGCGCAAAATCTACTTGAAGAATGTGAGTTTGGTCTTAAAGTAGAAGAAAGAGGGTCTGCTACTTACTTTTTCTCCACGTGGATGTTATTGCTCTGCCTAGAATGTTCCACAGTATGGCATTAAACAGCTGTAACTTAGATCTATTCAATTACAGGTGGTTTTAGAGCTCAAAAATGCTTAGAAAAACATCAATTCTGACTGTGTTTTGGGTCCCCTCTCCATAGATCTGACCTGTAACTTGGTCTCATTTGGTCTCCGTGAAGATAGAAAGGTTTAATGCCACACTGTGAAACATTCCAGGTGAAGCAATAACATCTCCATGGAGAAATTGCAAACAAAAATGAAAAGATAAAAGAAATTTTACTGTATGTTTGCAAGTTAC
>KN490238.1:0-10598 GCA_000787155.1 Scartelaos histophorus
TTTACAGTGGTCTGATATGGCGGATTTAGGAAAACCTAAAATCTGAAGACACGTCACCACCAACACCAGTGACAGTTCTGAGCAGCAGCAGCAGCCGAAACATGTCAGCAAGGTAAACACACGTTACTGTATTGTCTAAAAAAGAACTCAAGAAGTTAAAAGACTATTTTTGTGGAGAATGTGCAGAATGTGTATGGACAGGGAAGATCTATGCTTATATCTTAACTGGATGAACAAAAGTTTGATTTTGCGTCTTCAGTCAGTCAAATTTAAATATTCATTGTGACATTCTGCATTTTCCCAGTCGGTTTCCCAGTTCAATTTAATTCAAAGTGCTGCACTTATCAGCCTGGCATGAGACCGGTTACATTTGCTATGGAGAATCTGTAATTTTGACAGTAGCCATGTTGCTAATTTGTCCTTTCAATATTCTCAGTCTCCAGGGAAAGATTTTTTTAATCATTAAAAATTGCCTTTTCCTCTTATCCTCCAGGGAAAAGTTTAAGATTTATTTTCTTAGACTGGGATACGCACGGGTTTCAGCAGCGTTTCACGGCCATATTCACAGATACAGTTCATGAATGCACTGGAATATTTGGGCCAAAATGGTTAGCGCTCTGAAGGGGGAGTGACTTTGCACTGAGAGTAAAGGGAGGAAAGGCCAAGAGCATCAAAAACTATAGTTAAACTTAAAATGTTTTCAGTGAATATAGCATTTTCAGAGCTATAAAAAGGTAACGTAGTGATTTTAATATGTTATGTGTTAGCAGTGTTAGCACCCCGTAGTCGTAAAATAGTCCTTATACTCTTTAATTTTTAAGACTAATACATGTTTGTAAAGTATAAAAATGGTATCTTGGCAAGCCAGACTTAAACTTTGCATACTCTTTGGTACACGGTGGCTGATTGGCGCACTGCTGGTGAATTTAGTGGACCACAGACAGTAATGATGATGAAACGGCAATTTAAAAAGGGCCAATTTCATAAACAGAAAAGTACTCTTGGAGATGAACGCTCCCTTCCTCCACCCCGTGCAGTATAAATAGTCGGGGGGGGGTTGAACTGTTGGCATTCTGGACGTCATTGTCTTGGCGCGGCATTTCATCAGAAGGCGGACATAGAAAACAGACCATTTCATGTGTCAGTCATGTTGCATCACGGCTTACCTTTGTGGAAATGTGAAAGACGGTGCTGCGGTAATTATAGAGAGGAAGTGGAATTATGGGATGACAGTGGCCAGGGGTGGGTAGAGTAGCCAGAAATTGTTGTAAAAGTAGAATTATATGAAAATAATATAGAAGTAGTGTGAAAAAGCAAAGCAACCTCCGCAAAGCAACCTTTTTTGGATAATCAGAAGTAAAAAACAAATGATGTGAGTACTCAAGGTTCAAATGCAGGACAATACAGGATTCTGCAAACATACACGAATGTATTAAAGGGATAGTTTGGTTTTTTGACATGAATCTGTACGTTATCCCCATCAGCAGTGTCGTGCATAAACACTGACTTACCCCCGACAGCTTCCCGTGAGGTGAGTTCTTGCCTGATTTTGGTTTTGGTGCTGAGGAAAGTAGTTCCGGCGAGTTGGCTGGGGTCACGAAAATAAAGCGTTTTTCTTCTCAAAACAATATGTGTTCAAAAGAGTGACACATTTGCATCACAAAACCGTTGTCGACGAAAAAGTCAGACCTCATAATCGTTTGGCGTTATTTTCTCTCTGTTTGTATCACTACGCGCCGCCGTCAGGTGAAGCCGCTCCTGTTTCACTGTGTTTACGGCTTGGACAGTTAATGGGAACATGTCTGACTATGACACGTTAGCTCTCTCGTTAGCTGTCACGTTAGCTTTCACGTTAGCTCTTATGTTAGTTCTCACGTTAGCTCTCACGTTAGCTTTCATGTTAGCTCTCTCATTAGCTCTCACGTTAGCTTTCATGTTAGCTCTCTCATTAGCTCTCTCGTTAGCCCTCACGTGACCTCTCTCATTAGCTCTCTCGTTAGCTCTCTCGTTAGCTCTCACGTTAGCTCTCACGTTGTAGCGGTGTCATCGGTCTGAACACGTAAACGCTGCCAAACAACTGAAAAAAGTGTTGGATTCATGCGCGGCTCTCGGCTCGCAGCAGCGCAGTGATACGAACGGAGAGAAAATAGCGCCATGCGATTATGACGTTTGACTTTTTCTTCGACAACCGTTTTGTGATGCAAATGTGTCGCTCTTTTGAACACATATTGTTTTGAGAAGAAAAGGGCTTTATTTCCGTGACCCCAGCCAACTTGCCGGAACTACTTTTGTCAGCACCAAAACCGGACGAGAACTCGGCTCACGGGGCTGTCGGGGGTAAGTCAGTGTTTATGCTCCACACAACGGGGATGATGTACAGATTCATGTCAAAAAAACTAAAAAACTTTCCCTTTAAGGCCAATGATGATGTTTGTTTTACAGCTTTGGCTAGAATGTTTCATGGTATTAAAATGATCTGACATCACTAAGCCAAGTCAGATCTGTGCAGCGGGGAGAATCCAAAAAACACTGGTGACAATTAAGAGAATAGTAAATTGGGGATGTTGGAAAGAAAATGTAAGATTGTTCATGGTTTGGAAATGTCTCAAGGCCCCGTACTAGCTTTTTCTCCATGGATTTGAGCAAAATGTCCAATATTCAAATCTACTAGGTCAAAAGAAGTCAGCTGTGTCCTGATGCTGTCTAATCAGAAAGTGCTTTATTGTCTAATACTCTGGAAGTGTGCGTCAGCCCGCTAAATTGTTCTTGGCTTTATCGTCATGGCAAAACACGGCACTGCCAGATATTAAACCCTTAAATCTATCAGAAAATGACTTAAAAATAGTGAAATTATCTTGCTGCATGGACAAATCATTTTACTTGACAAGTTATCTTAAAATAAATGACCTCTAGACTAAATTAAACATGAATTACACAGTCTGGGAACTAGTACGTAGAATAAATCTGAAAACGAGATGAATAACCTCTTGGCTAGATTAGAGAAATTTGCAGTGTGGTCTCAGATTTGGGAAAATGTTTCTAAACGTATCGTAGTGATGGATTACGATGCTCAGAATGCAGGTAAATGGGGAATAACAAGGTAAGTGAGGAATAACTTCACCGCAAACAGTTTAAAAAGAACTAGTTTTGTTGTTTGCATTTTTAAGACAGTAAAAATCTGTTAGAGTTCCTTTCCTTTAAAACTTAAAGGTACACTATATAACTTTTTAATTTGGGGTCCATCACCTGCTTGTTGCTATGGAGATGTCATTGCTCTGCCTCGAATGTTCCACAATATGACATTAAACAGCTCGACTTTACATTTATTCAGTTACAGGTGGTTTTATAGCTCAAAAATACTTCAAAAAACAGACATTCTGACTGTGAGCGGGGTCGCCTCTCCACAGATCTGACCTTTAACATGGTCTGGTTTGGTTTCCATAAAAATAGGCGTAATAGCAGTCCAGACAAAGCAATACATTGCAAAAAAAATCAATATTTTAGCAAGTTAAAATGAGTTAAATTAAGAACATTTTTACTTTATTTGAGTTGGTTTAGCTTGTCAAGTGAAATTATCGACCAATGGAACGAGCGTGATTGTCTTATTTCAAGCAACATTCGATCTCGTTTCTTATTTTAAGCGTATCAAGATGCGTTTTTACGTTTTAAGCGCAAAAAGCCTTGTTCCAGTGGCAGATAATAAGACAACGCACCTTAAAATAATCCAAAAAACACGTTATATTCTGAATAAAAATGTTCAGATTCACATTTTTGCTGCAAGTTGTAGCGCCGCACACCATCTCGCATCGACCCGCCGTCCATATTTCTCTTTGATTGAACATACACATAAATAGGAGGGGGGAAAAAATCAATACAAAATCCCACTTGGAAAACCGACGGGGACTAAAAGCCGCGGTCCTGCCTGATCCGTGATGCGTTTGAGAACCTCCCGTACATGGGCCCACCGACAATGCACTGCAGATAGAGAGAGAGAGAGAGGGGGCCAGGCTTTGAAGACCCACCAAAGCCGACTCGCCTAAGACTCTTGGGTGATCCTCCTCCTCCTCTTCCTCTTCCTCCTCCTCCTCTTTTCGCATGAGGAACTTAAACGCCGTCATTTGCATAGATTTCTTGAAACGCGAAGAGACAGAGCTTAGGGGAATGTTTGAAATTGTGTTTATTTCCCCTGAACGGAGCTGTTTAGCATTAATTGAAATCATGCTAGGTTTGGACAGCTGCAAATTGGTTGGTGTTTGAATGCCAAGGAAAATGAAATAAATAAATGGGATGAAATATAATGGACTATTCAAATTGCCAGGAATAATAACGTTCATTTATGCGTATTTCTGCGGTTTGTTTGTATAATGTGTTGGAGCGTTGTTTTGTTGCAAAGGGAACTGCTTGGGGTTTAAAAATGTAGTAGTGCTAGCATGCTAACCGCGCACTTCTTTTTGTGCGTTATACACGTGATAATGCCGTGTGAAACGCCAGAGGTGGTAGTAGTTACATTTACCTTTTACATTTCCAATACTCTTACTTGAGTCTATGGGTAACAAAAGCTTTATATTGGCAATATTACATTTCAAAATTTGTTTCTCGCACCGCTGCTTCAGATATAATGTTTTTTAAATTTTTGTGGTCCATCATCCTTTAAAAATAGCAGTTTTTATGCATTATTTACGGTTTTATCCTTCAAATTACATTAACATTAACTTACACTGCTTCGTACTTCGACTTGAGTAATATTATTTATTATTTATTTATTATATTTATTCTCACTCTACCGACCATTTTCTAAAAGTCTAATGTGATATAACATGCTATAATGCTATAACACTTGAAACAATGCATCTGGTATATGGATAAATGACATGACATGTGTCCAATTACGATTTCTTCAGTTAAAAAAGTCAAAATTTCATAATAATTCCCCACATATCTGTAGTACCTCTGACCTCCATGGAAACAAATCTTTTTTTTCAGAAATCATGAGTTATTCTGCATGTTTTTTGTACTTAAAGTGTTAAAATATCATGTGATGCGACCGTCCACCTTTAACTGCTGATTTTTACACTTCTTTAAAATGACTAAATCGAATTAAATTTATTCTTTTTTTCTTTTTGTCATATTTTCTGAAATATTTTGTCATCTCACATGAAATTTCAGCTTTCTTCAATAGAAGTTTTCCCCATAATATTCAAACAAATATTGTCCAGGAGTGTCCATTTTTTTTTTTCAAATCTCATGTTTTCATGTTTTTCAAATCTCAATATTTCAAGCATATGACTCAGAACTTAGATTAACATCCCAACATTAGAAAATAAAATTATTTAAGGTTATTCTTGGTCGCACCGCATGACATTTTTTATGGTCGTAGTCAAAAAAACACTAAAAATGCTTAAAAATGTTAAACACAGATTCATGCAGACTTGACATTGTAAATATTTGAAAAGTTCAATAAAAACTACATTTTTAAATTTGCCTGTTGTTCATCTTTGACCCATATAACTATCCACATAAAAAAAAAAAAGTAAAAGTGCAAACTCCATGCTCTCTAAAAGTTATGAAAAGCACTTAAAAACTCGCTGCAGTAAATATTTTGGATGCTCAGTTTGCACTAAAGTAATTGAAGAACAACTGGACCCCACTGCAAATCGTTTTAAATGGACTAGTTCAGTTTTTCTCATTTTTAAGACAGGTACAGCTCCTTTAATGCTCTGAAATAGCTCTTGCCGACGTGAGCACTGGTTCATTACAGACTGTGGGACCAGACCCGGACTCCATTTTGGCTCTAAATGAAAGTGCTGGCTGGTGTTTGGCAGGTGCCCTCCACATCTGCTTCGACAGGCTGAGGCAATTCCACCCTGACCCCCTACAGTTAGCAGAGAGCCTTTGTGTCGACGGGCCCGAGCCCAGAGGCCACAGCAGCGGCCACTGAGCAATTTATCTGCAATAAAGTTACCATGGTTTTCTGGACAGGTCTGGACAAAGCACAGGTGGGCACAATGGGTTATATTGTATTTGTCAAATAGGAATCAGACGAGGTAGACTTCCATTCGTCAGTCTCTTCCATCTACAGTTGATCTACAAACGTGTGCGCTGCAGTTTGCTCTGGTCAGCTCATCACTACAGACAAATGTAGATTATTATGCAAAGCTCAGTGTTTTAAAGGGCCCGTATTGCGCCGTTTTCTGATCTGTTAAAATGCTTTTTCCTAAACCTAAACATACCTGGAGTTGTACAGAAAAAAGCAAAAATGTGGCTGTTTGCTGCACGTGTTTCGATCATGGAGAACAGGTAGAGGGCGTTCTTGGAAAAAGGATTAAACCTCCAAAGAAGTTAAAATCGCACAAGGAAAAATATTGTTAAAAGGCCTTAATTTACATGGTCAGAGCCAACATGTTTCAACTACAACTGGTCTTCATTGGGGATTAGTTAAAATATTTTTAAAGCAGGACTTTTAAGAGAAACAAATCAGCCAATGGTAGAGACAGATGCTGATCGGAGGCAGACAAAGAAAACCTGGAGTTGTGTTTTGTTTCATTCATCCATGTTAAACATACAAATCCTGCATATTTAGGCAGAATTCTTCTCTCAGAGTCAAGTCATTTTATTTATAGAGCACATTTAAAACAACCGTAACAAGTGGCACTAAAGCTTTACAGCAAGAAACACGACACAGTGATACAATAAAACAAATATAAAATATAAAACATATTACATGAACGAGTGACTTAACGCACAAAAGATAAAAGTCTAAAGTTGACAGTAGCTTTTGGGTTGGGGGCTCGTCGTGTCTCTTGCTTTGTCTGAAATGTTCCACAGTGACAGTAAACAGCTCTACTTTACATTTAGTCCATTACAGGTGGTTTTAAAGGTTAAAAGACCAAGAAAAACAGACATTCTGACTGTGAGCGGGGTCGCCTCTGCACAGATCTGGCCTGTAACTTTGTCTGGATTGGTCTGTGATGGTCTGTGACTGGACTGTGACATTCTCCAGAGGAAGTAAAAACATCTTTGTTGAGAAAAGCATTTTAAGGACCCTCCACCAGAAAAGTTGCACCTTTAAAATGTCCAAATATAAATTGACTATAACACGATAAATGAGACACAGACGTTTAACAGACAAAAACACAATTTTTATACTTAGTTCTTTGCAGGGATTTAAAAACTTTGACTTCAACGTGTAAAAAAAAAATACATGATGTGCGAAAAACGTCTTTTACAGCTGAGGCCACTTGCAACAGGAGTTTGGAAATATTATGTTGAATTTACACATTTTTTTCTAGCTCAAGGTGAAATCTTCAAGAAGCTCAAAAGGAAAGTAATCAAACATATAAAACTGTGCTGGCGACAGACTCAAGCTCACACTGACAAGAAGCAGTGATTTTAAAGTGTCGCACAGCTTCTCAAAAATATTTTGATTAGCGTTAACTATCGTTACTGTTAATTAAAGCATTAAGATGTGCAGAAGGGTAAAGACGTGTAAAATAATTACAATTTCTTGACAGATCTACCTCCTGCTGAGAGCAGGGAGCCTGGCTGCTCTGCTAAACTGCTTCAGTGACACGAACAGTTGGACGGCACAGAACTTCTAACAACTCAACAGCTCCAAATCTAAAATCATTTTAATCCATCCTCCCCAGTCCACCTCCCACATCAGCAACAGTCTTGGCCAAACATCTCCCTGCAGCCAAAATCCTCAGCAGCATTTTTAACTCACCTCAACCTCCACCTTCACATCAAAAAAGTCCCAATCCTGTTTTCTCCTCCTCTGCACAATTATCACATCAACAGTGTCTCTGCTGCTCTGACCTTGGAACAGTCGTCCACATGTTCATCTTCTCACGTCTGGACTATTGTGACTATTGTGGCTCCAAATCCATCTCCCGCCTCATTTTACTGGTCACTTTTAAAGCTTGTTTAGGTCTTGCACCAAGTTATATTTCTGAACTGTTAACCCCGTCTGAGCCTCCCACAGCCTCAGATCCTCAGGCAGGTCTCTGTGGCTGTTCTTAAGTCCAGACGAAGGCGATCGAGCCTTTTCAGTCTGGACGTCTCGGCTTTGGAACGACCTGCTTGAGGAAATGAGGCTGCACCATCAGTATCGTCTTTTAAATCACTTCTTAAAACTCATTTTTATCTTATCTCATTTATTTCTTTTTATTGATTTATTATAATTACTTGAATTGTTTTCATCATTGTCTGTTTTTCTTTGCCTTCTGTATGTGATTTTTATGCTTTGTGTATTGTTCTTTTACTCCACTGGTTAAACTTGTTTTTAAAAGTGCTTTATAAATAAAGATGTATTATTATTAAATGCTTAAAGGGAGGTATTATGCAAAATAGTTTAGTTTTTTTGTTTATTTTCCTTTGGCTTTCCATGTTATAGCATCGCTCCCTCATCAAAAACTCGCCTGGAGGTTGACCATGTCGTCCATGCATGTGTGAGTGTTTTAGTGAGATCTCTCGGGCCTTAAACCCTCCATCCTGTCGCTGAGATGTTACACGAGCGACTGGTGTGGAGAGCAAAGGGACCGAAGCAAAACTGAAACTGAACTTAAAGGAATTGTTACACATTTATGGGCAATTTCACACCTATTTAGATCATCAACTTACTTTTTATTGCTTTGAAAATGCTGTATCCTCCAGAAACAATGTATTAAAAGGTTTTTAATTAAAACCTGATCTGGTGTTAGCGCTACATCAACTGGCAGCAGAGGGACTTACCATAAACAGAACCTAATGCCAGCTGGGAAAACAAAACTTTAAAACTGTAAGATTTTTGCACTTGATGTCACAATTCTGGGAAAATTCAAATAGATGGTTTTGGCAGGCTCAGATGTAGAGGACCATGGCCGACGTTCTGGGAAAAGTCAGAAAGGACGTCCGACACTGGGGCTGTTCTGGTTCTTACTTTCCGCCGAGCGTCGTTTCTAAATTTCTGGTTAATTTCTGGGGGAAAAGTCCAGGGCGTTTTTTTGAATTTTCTCCCAGTCTGCTCCTGGAGAGGACGTCATAAAAAATATAACACCTCCATGGATCCATAACTGGCAATCTTCTCCTTCACTGGCGAATACTGAACCCTCTACGCCGCTCCCATGCCTGTTTATTACAGCCTAATTACATTGACTCACCCTAAAGTTTCAGCAAGTTGGAAACAATAGAATTCCTGATGACTGTAGCAGCGTTGGGATTCCGGCGTTCCAGCTTCTCTCTCCGCTCGTCTGCAGCTCTTCACAAAGAAAAATTAATGTCTGTGCGTGTGGCGTGCAGCGGAGGGAGGGGGATTACAGGCGTTCAGCATGGCTAGACCTCAGAAAAGGCGCACTTTGGCTTCACGAGTCAAAAACTCTCTTGCCTCCAGACTTCATTAAAGCTCATTGAGGGGCTCTTCCCTTGCACTGTTGTTACCTTCATTATCAGGCTCCTACCTCTGCCAGATGGAACTTTTTTTTCTTTTATTTTTTCATATTTTATTCTGGCTCACACAATCATCCAGCGCTTATTTAATGATATGCTACGGCACGATGGAGCAAGAGAAGAGCGTGAGCGCCTTTTTCTTTCAGTTACCAGTGCACGGAAGTCACAGATTTGCTGCAGGGAATGAATCTGTAACTAGTTTTGGTCGGATGCAGTGATTGCTTTACTATGTTGGCGAGGAAAGTGAATGAAAAAAAACACAATTTTTTTTATTTTTTTTTTATTTTAAGTCACTTCAAAGAACAAAATCCACTTAAATAATATGGTTCTGAGAATGTTTATCCAACAAAAATATGAATTGAAATTGTTGAATGAGGAAGCAGATTTTTGTGTCTTAGCCAATGACATGACGTGTGTCCAGTTGCCATTTTTTCATTTAAAAAGGTTCAGATTTAATAATAATTCCCCACATCACTGTAGAACCTCTGACCTCTATGGAACCAAATCATTTTTTTTTTCAGAAAAATAGTTATTCTGCATGTTTTTTGTGCTTAAAGTGTTAAAATGTCATGTGGTGCGACCGTCCGCCCTTAACAACGGTGGCCGAGAAGGGTCAGAACAAACGCAAACGGCGCAACAAATACAAATGCGACAACACAACAAAAAGCCACAACAACCTAAAAAAAAAAACACAACAGAAAAAATGCGGGACTGTATTTTAATGCAAACGCCGCAACACATTAAAAAGCCACGACGGAAGTAACCGCGGGACTCTATTTTCTGAAAATAGAGTCCCGCGGTTAGTGAAAAGTTAAAGAACGGAGAAGTTGGGAACGTAAGAAAAAGTAATTTATTGTTTTGTGTCCAGGATCTATGTCACTGTCTGACCGTCGTAAATAATTTGTGGATTGCTATTCTTACGCTACGCTAATGCTAACTTTTTCTTACGTTCCCAACTTCTCCGTTCCTTAACATTTCACGTTCTAGTTCTTCTTCACTTGCCGCTTGATCGATCCATCGGAAAATAGAGTCCCGCGATCGCCTCCGTCGTGGCTTTTTAACGTGTTGCGGCGTTTGCATTAAAATACAGTCCCGCGTTTTTTTCCGTTGTGGCTTTTTGTTGTGTTGTTGCATTTGTTGCGCCGTTTGCGTTTGTTCTGACCCTTCTCGGCCAT
>KN490239.1:4655-42068 GCA_000787155.1 Scartelaos histophorus
GAGAGAGAAAGAGAGAAAGAGGGAAGAGAAAAAAGGAGAGAAAGAGAAGAAGAAAAAGCGAGAGAGGAGGTAGGAAGGAGTAGAGCAAAGAGAGAGAGAGAAAGAGAATGAGAAAAAGAGGGGAGACGGAAGAGAGGAGGTGCTATAGACAGAAATAGAAGAAAAGAGAAAGAAAGAAGAGAGAGTCTAGAGAGTTAAGAGAGAGAAATGAGGTCATGAAAAAGGGAAGACCCAGAGAGGAGAGAGAATAAAGATGAGGTGACATGTTTGTCTGGGCTCATTCAGAAAAGCTGCGACTCCCGGGAGGGCACCACAGGTGCCATCAGGGCAGCCAGCGGAGGGACCTGTGTACGCTGTTGTTGCGTCCTTTAGCAAGACGCTTTCCCACTTTGTCTATGCATGAACCAAAACACAACTCCGGGTTTTTGAGGAGGTAAGAACATTATAACGTGACTTAGGGGGCTTTCACACCTACACCATTTGGTCTGCTTGAAACGGACTAGAGTTCGGTACACCTGTGAATTCGGTTCGTTTGAGCTGGTGTGAACATGGACCAGTTGGATTTGGTGCGGACCAACGAACCGCACCGAGACCCACGTTTGGAGGTGGTCTCGGTTCGCTTCCAAACGGACTCTAGCGCGGTTCGCTTGTGGTCTGAATGCAACCCGGCCCCAATTCGGCCCACTTTGTTTTGCGATTGCGCTTTTTGGTCAACAGAAGCTTCCGTCGCACGCTACGTGTAGTAAGTTGCTAACTTTTCACTTTCGTTTCCGTGTCAGGTTTGCAAGATTTGGGCACGCTGTACACACTGACGATAATAATATATAGCAGCGTATAGAAAAAGAAAAGCACACTGCATCTTGTCGGAGAGTCAAATGCGTTGTTTTCTTCCTGTAGTTTCCCCCCCAACGCGCTGCACCAATCAGCTTTAACCTACGTCATCCAAAGCGCTCTAGTTTTGTGAACAGCGCCGCTCAGCGAGCGGGGGGACTCCACTTCCAGAGCGGCTGGTCCGTTTGGCAAAAACACTGGTGTGAAAGGGATCCGTACTAGTTGAGAATTGATACTATGTTATAAATTTTGTCCCCAATCGAACCACTCTACCGGACCAACAGGTGTGAAAGCACCCTTAGAGACTTGGGATCGAGTCTGACTTGAGTCACTATTTCTAGGACTTAAGACTTGACTTGATAAAATGGACTAAGACTTGGGACTTGCCTCAGATTTCGGCCTGTGACTTGAGAAGACTTGATGCTTCTCCTAAAAAGTATATGTGCTTTTCTTTACAGTTGATACTTCCACTTCTCTATTTGTTACTTTTGGACAAAACTGAAGTACTCATCAAATGTACTACAGTAATATACAGAACAATACAGTAAAACAGAAGCAACTAGACCAGGGGTCTGCAACCTTTATTATCAAAAGAGCCTTTTTCCCTCTTCTACCAAAAAAAAAATTGTAGGGAGCCGCAAAAAATAACAGAGCTTGAAAACTTTTAAAAGTTTTCATCTTTTATTTATTTTACCTGTTAAAACCACTGAATATAACAACAGAAGTGCAAAGTGCATTTGGAGGCGTATTTTGAAATAAATTAAACTGTGAACTGTAGGCCTATTTAAGTCCTTCCTATATTTGTGTAAAAGTAAAATAAAAACTACCCCACTGTGGAGAGGTAATCCACTTCTTGAAAGGTAGTTTGCTCTCTTCAGCTTTTTGCAGCAGTTCCAAAATCGCTCCCTTTCACTTATCTTCGGTTGGGTATTTTTCGGCAAAAGCGTCATTGGCGATGAAGGCGAATGAATATGTCCACGCTGAATTAAACTCTCTATTTTCTTCTGAAACTATTTTTTCACGGTTAGGCCATTGCAGGGTTCGTACACTACAAAAGCCACCAGCACATAAAAGTGAAGGCTGATGACGTTACGTGACAGACGTATATTTTTTGTTGACAAATTAGAAATTAAAATCAGTTCTTTTAAAATTAGATGGCATCAACTCAAACTCCAAGATAACTGCCAAACAAAATGAAATAATAATATAAATATAAATGAATTAAGAAATACCATTTATTTATGTTCAGGGTTTTTTTCCACGGCCAAAGGAGCCGCTACAATGAGGGTGAAGAGCCACAGGTTGCCGACCCCTGAACTAGACAGAACATGATCCTCCCATTTCAGAGGACATGGCAAAATAATGTTGCAAAGCTCTTGTAAATCTGGATTCTTTTTATTCTGGCTTTAATGATTCACACTAAAATCTTGTCAAAACATTTAAAAGTTAAAAATAGCTTATCTCCAACTCTTACACAAATACTCATATATACATATACCATGACTTTTTAAGTACAATTTAGGTTCAAATTCATATAAATTGCAAAAATCTAAGCTATAATTGATACTTTGGTTTAAAGACTTGAAGCTCAAAGCAGACGACTCGGACTTGACTCAGACTTATTGGTCAGTGACTTTGGACTCGACTTGGACTTGAGGTCAAAGACTTGAGATTTATTTGAGACTTGGAAAAACAACGACTTTGTCCCACATCTGGCTGATTTTATAGCTCCAAAATACCAAGAAAAACATTTTGACTGTGAGCGGGGTCGCCTCTCCACAGATCTGACCTGCAACTTGGTCTGGTTTGGTCTCCATGGTGATAGAAAGGTTTATTGCCATAGAGTGGGACATTCCAGCTAAAGCATTCCAGCGTTAGACAGACCCTCCACCAGAAAAAACTACACAATGCACGTTTAAGAGTCCATTTGTGTAATATGGAACCTTTAAAACAGTAATAATCAGCTCCTTCTATATCTTCTATAATGTGGATCTTTGCCGTAGTCTTCCACTGTCTCGGTATGAGCTGGTGTCAGAGTAACAGAGTGTTTGGGGCTCCCGGTCTGCGTGACAAACGACCAGCCACTGACCTCCTGTGGCAGCCATTTTGTGCCTAAACTCATTCATTCATTAGCGTTCTATAAATAGCTCGGTTCAGACATGTGCAGACTGTGGAGGAGAGGGGGACACGCCGCTCGCTCTGAAGGACAAACATGGGAAAGGATGTCCACAAGAGCCACGGGGACAATGTGGGACTCGTTTTGAGGTTAGGGTTTGAAAGAGTATCGAAAATCAGATACTAATTGGTGTTAAAACCAGTGTTAAACCAGGTATTAATTTGAGCAGGTCTCAACACTAAGAAAATCACATTCACGAGACAGATATGAAGCTTTCCTGAAGCTTTAGAATGATCTTGAGCTGGATCAGAACACATATAAGAGCACATAGACTAGTATACACCCATGGACCAATATGGAACCTACCTGGACCTACCTGTTTCACTTTATTGTCCCCGTAGGTTAATTTGTTGGGCCATCTCCTCTTCTCGATTTTGTTGCTCAGCTTGGTCAAGATTGTTACGGTGGGGCATGAGTGGCTCTAGTGCAAACTGATACTCACTTTAATTTCATTTCACGTTTATTCATTTCTCCATAATCAGCTAAACTACTAAATATAACAATCGTGGGTTTGTTTTATTGAGCCTTTATGTTAATCACAACACTCTCAAGTTACGGTAAATATATTTTATTTCGTTAAATCTGTTCAGTTTAGTTATACATTTCAGACACTTACCTACTCAAATGTTACTTTCATGGTCGATGCCGATATTGATTGTTTGTAGGGTTCCGTGAGCTATCCGGGAACTATTCACGTTATGTCACAAACCAGGAAGACGTTTGGAAAGATGCGAACTCCCGGCGATCGTTGTTTGCGGAAGTAAGTCTGACAAAATCTAAGAAAAATGAGAAAACGTCCCAGTTCTACATGTCACTGTAGCGTTCCATTATGTTGGGCTTATCAACAATTCCAACTACACAGTCGTAGGCGAGCCCAGTGTTGGAAACTACACCGGAAGTAAGCTCTTTTCAAAAGTCTTCCTGGTTTGTGACATAAGTGTGAATAGTCTAGTCTATTCCAACATGCTGCTATTTAGACATCGACGTCTAATTGTCAGAGTATCGGCATAAACATGATTTTTCAAGCGTCCCACTACTCCGATTTTTTCCGTTGTGCTTTTCCAACATATTAATATTAATGTGATAGTTATATTTTGCGGACCCTTATATCATGAGATGCTTGGGCTTGTAGTGCAAAGGGATGTACTACAAATATTTGTCATTTTGAAGTTGGCTAATACTTGATACTTGATAGTTGAGATTAAGAACATCAAGAACAGTGAGAGATGCGCCTGGGTATAGCGGGTTTTTTTTTATTGACTTAAAAGTGCCAGAAAATCAGCACATCAAAATAGAGGCATGTCGTAATGAAGGATGTCGGAATAGGTGGCGGACTCTTATTTTGAGTCCTGAGCAGCCGGTGGCCAATGAGTTCTGCCAATGTTTCTGGTCTGATTTATAGGGCTGAATTAGCTTATTTTCGCTAAATTGTGTAATATTAATTTATGACAAACTCATCTACAGTTTCTTTTTACCGTTAACCTTCAGCCATCAAACTGTTTTCTGCAATTATCACTCAAATAAAGCTTTATGTGAACTCTTAAGGCACTAGGTTTGCCCAAATTAAATCTCGGCCAACCAATATATCCATCTGTTTCAAATGCTGGAGGGTTCCTTGATGTCTTTTACTTTTGGCAAATAAAAATGTGTTTTAGTTTTGATATAGAAATTCTATTACGGGGCCTTACTGAGCACATTTGCCAGCTTTTCGTTGTTATCTTGTCTTAAAACATCACAGGTATAATACTCCTTACAACAGAAAACAGAAAAATAAACAGACTAGATGAGACTAGATTGTACCGAACTGGTGTCTTTAGAGTTCCGTGTTCTGGACTCCATTTTGAAGACTTTAACTAAATATTAAGTTCTGAATGGTCACTGTACTTCAAATAACCTTCTGATTCGATCTCATGGCTTTATTTGTCCTGAGGTATCACCTGGACACTGAAGGTTCTTTATTTTGGAACAGGCTATTTTCGGTGGATTTTAGGTTTGTTTTGCAGTGTACAGAAGGGCCTAGATTAGGGGACCATACTGTTTAAAACCTGGCTCTCCATCTGCGCCCGCTCCTCCTTCATCTGTGTGTGTGCTCCCCCAGGCCCTGTCCGCTCCATATAGGAACATAAATATATCCTGTACGTGTCTTTAGTTCCACTCCAGGCGCTGTCCGTGTGTTGGGGAGGGATTTAGATGATGCGCAGCGTTCTGTTTATGTTTTGGGGAGGGATTTAAAAGACGGGCACAGTCCTGCTCGTCTAGTGGGGAGGGATTTAGATGATGCGCACGCTCCTGTTTGTGTGGAGGGGAGGGTTTTAATGGGTGTGCACGGACCTGTTTGTGTGATGGAGAGGGATTTAAAGGGTGGGTACAGACCTGTTTATGTGGTGGGGATGGATTTAGATGATGTGCACGGCCCTGTTTGGGTGGCAGGGACAGAATAAAAGATGAGTATGGTCTTGTTTCTGTGATAGGGAGATATTTTGATGATGCGCAAGGCTGTTTTATGTGGTGGGGAGGGATTTAAAGGGTGCGCATGGTCCCTTAGCTGCACAAACCAGCCTCGGGCAAAAAAATGAAAAGAAAATGTTGAGTTTTTGGTCCGGGGTTTGCAGATGTCCCGTGGAGTCGGAGCTGATGGACTAAAATAGAAGTGCCACAGGCTCCTCCTGTTTGAAGGCCGGTGTTCAGATGCAGGACATGGGTAGGAGCAAGAGTTAAAGGTTGTTATGCCTGGAATGTCCCGCACTACACCATAAAACAATCAGTCTTACATTTACCTAATTAAAGGTAGATTTAATTGCTTAAAGAGGGGCTAAGGGATTAAACTGTGTTCAGACAGCGGCGTCGAAAACTTGCTGGATGCCTCTATAGATAGACCTTTGAGTTCAGTCGACAAATCAACTGCCTTTAACTTAAAAGCTGTGTCATCTGCATTTCTCCGTGTGTTTTACATGAGGAGGGTGTGTGCATGAAGCTCAAAATAACTGTTAAAACACACAAAACAAGCATCTTCCTCTGCACATCCCCCCGACTCTCGATCTCTTCTGCACATGTCTCCTGCAAAAAGAGACGCTGTAGGATCTTGAATCTTGTCAGAGTCTCGTAGGATTTCAGCAGATTTCAGACTCTCCCGGGGGCAGGTTATGGATCAGGTCTGAGTGGATGTCCGGCTACTGAAGCTTGAGACGTTTCTTCTTGTTGTTTATGCCTCAGCTGCATTTAACACACACGGGTCAGGCGTATGCCCCTCACTAATGTTCATTTAGCATCATCACTTATTTTATCACACGGGGATAAACTGTTTAGTGCTGACAGCATCGCTTGCTATCGCTGCAGCTTCATTTAACCCTAGATCCATGTGTTCACTGCACAGACAGCAGCATATGTGAAAGGCTATAAAACCCCTCATCACACTTTATACACTTTTCTCATACGGGAATTAACATTTTCTCACATTTCTCTCTTGTTTAAACACTCTCAAAGTTCAAACCTCTGTAGATTTAAAAAAATAAGTAAAAACTTGTTAAAACGTATGACTTAACCTTATGTTATCTTTCTCATTCTTTATGTAATGGACTGAAGATTATGTAGTGGAGGGGGGTTGCGTTGTTCACAGTTTCGATCTAAAGGGCCAAGTTGTTTCCCCCCAGTCGCCAAGTCTGACTGTGGCCGAATGGTGGGGAAAAGTCTAGGGCTGTTTTTTGGTCCCAGTCCAGCCCGACTTGCAAACATCCAGCTCTTCAGAGTCCTGCTTCTAACAATCAAACATTTACGTAAATTTGGCTGAACACATTCTGTACTGTACAGGAGGAGCTTACTTGACAGTGTCTACAGTCCCTTAACCAATAAGGGCGCAGAACACAATGCACGTTCATGCGCTGTAAAAAAAAAAAAAAAAAAAATGGGTCTCTCTTTTTTTTTCCTTTTTCAAGATAATGACATTGCTACGAAACTGGACAGTCATCCCTGATGTTTATTTGAACTTTTGTATGTAACTTCTTGTTGTTGGATGGATAGAAAGTGTTCTCTGTGAGTAACTTTTGTCCCCTAAATATTGTCCATTCAATTGTAGGAATGATGTAAATAATGTTTCATTGGCGTGTTATGTAATGTGGGAGGAGAAAAAGAAGATATTAGTCAGTCTTGTAACGGTTAAAATGAAGGTAATGTTCCCTGAGAGAGTGAGCAAACGATTGACTGAAAGACTTAAAGAGGACGTCTACCTTTTTGTGCCTGTAAAATGACTTTTAAAATCACTGTACCACTGTAAATATTTTTCCACGCACGTTTGGGTTTTTATGCACCCAATAAAGCACCCAATAAAACACCCAAAAACACATATCCCGACTAAACCTGAGCTTCTTCTTCAAGATCTACCTCCCTTAGCTCTCCACACTAAGCCAAACCCCCTTCAGAGTGCTGTCACAACACAATCAGCGTGCATCCAGTAAATTAAACTACTGCACATCGCTTCAGGTTTGTGAAGTTATAGTGTATTGTTTTGTATCATGGTTTTGTATATTTATGGAGAATTGTCGCATGGGAGAGACTGTGGGCAGAGCCTCGTACAGAATCTAACACCTAACCTTAAAGAGGGTTTGAATAGGGCCCGGGAGAGATCGCTAAATTAAACATGCATGGCTGACTCTAAAACCCCTTCAGGCATATTTGATAACCTTGATAACCTATAACCTTGTAACCTAGAACCTGGTAGAAAGTTCCAAAAAGTCGTGAGTAATACCTTTTTGTTGGATCAAAATTAATTGCGCGGGGCTGTATCTTGTAATAATGCAAGTGTTTTCTTGGTATAAAGTGTTATATTTTGCATCTATCAATACATGAGGAAGGGCATCTGGTTTACATCTGGTTACTACACGCTCTGGATCAAAATGATTGCACCGGGAGGCCGATCGTTTGCCGTTCTGAGCCCCGGAATGGAAGCGTCTCTATAATTGTGGCTTGTGTAGTAGACAGTGGAGCGTTTTTGGAGGAGGTGATGGTGCATGGGAGGCTGGGTTGGCATAGCGATCAGTTTCTATGGTAACCGCATCCAGAAAGCCCAAAGATGCTCTGCGTGAGTCGGCTGGGTCAAAGGGAGGATGACAGGGCTGTAATAGGGCTGCATGTGCACAGTGTATACAGACGGAGGGAGACCAGCTCACATTCATCGTTAGTAAGCACTAACTGGAACGCTCGTCGTTTTTAGGTGCAAAAATATGGAAAGATCATTATATCGTGACACTAAATCGATTCAGTGACTTAGTTCCATTTACAGTTCAAAATGAAACTAATTGTATTTCATCTAATTTTGGTCTCATGAAGGTGAACTCGACCATAATATTATACGTAATTATTAATAAATCACAATATTTCGTGCTTTTTTGTATTGAGATATATCGTGATATATTACAGGGATATCAAGATATGTATCGTTACGCCAGATTAATGGTAATGCACATTCCTACTAAATTTGGTGATTCAGTAGCTATCGTTGAGCGGGCAGATGATATTTGAGTTACTTTCAACAAGTCTGGGCGTTCATTTTATTCAATAAATATACCAAATTCTTTCAAATCTTTTTTCTTCAGAATGTTCAAAAATTCTGGAGTAGAGGCAAAATTAAGCAAACATCATATATTTACAAAGATTAAAGGATGAGCAGAGCAAAATCTTAATGGTTTTATGACAAAAATTAAGCAACAATTTTGAATCTTCAAGGTACAAATCTTATTTACTTTGCTTCTCTGTTAAGAAGATGGAAAAAGACAGTTTTCTAACCCTGAAATAGTATTTGGGCTTCACAAAAAGTATAATTTTCTGATAAAATGTGTAATATATCTATAGATGAAGTGAAAAACTGTTCACTTTTCTGTGAGAATTTGACCAGTAATACCTCAAAATGTGGATTTTTCCTTGATGTTATGTTTAGTGTGGATCATAAACTCTTGTCAAATAAATAAATAATGTAAAACACAATTGTGTTTTTAAACTAGATCTGAATCATTTATATGGATCTGAGAGATTTGACTTTTCCAAATTGTCCTTGATTTTTCATAATTTGTGATATTCTGAAATTAATCCTATTTTTTCCATGAAAGTCACATTTTGTTCCACTTCACTTTTGCCTCCAGTTGCTCCATTTTGGAATTTTTGTTTTTATTTACACTTTTTCAAAGGGACTATAGACTACGTTACAACATGTTTAGTCAAATCTGAGGTTAAATTATATTTTTTTCTGTGATAAATTAAAATACTGTTCTAGATTTAACATGTTTTCTCCTGGCGATGTTTTTAAAAGCCCAACATACCTTTATTTTGTTTGCAAGATTAAAAGTTTAGATGTTTTCCGTGACAAAAGGTTGTTGGCCATTTTTTTGGTGAGGGGGGCAGGTTTACAAACGTGATTGGGCGGAAATAATCAATCTGGCAACACAAGTCTAAAGTGTTTAGTGTGTGTAGTGGTTTAACAGAGTGTGACATGGTTTGTAAAGTTGGTGTGCATAGATTAGTATCATGTTTTTGTATGTTTCTGGAGAATGATCATGTGGGAGCATGGGTGATGTTGTGGGTGGAGCCTTGTACAGAATCTTACAGCTAACTGTGAAGCCGTACTGTACGAACAACTTCAACAGTGAAGCTCTCATGAGAGGCGACTGGATTTAAACAGGTTGGGAGCTGGTCGTTAATCTGTTCTTGTTACCCCATTTTTTAGCGTGGTCCATCAAAGCACGGTAAGCCAAAACTCAACCTGATCCCAAAAACAGTCGCACAAGTGAAAAATCGACTCTAAATGGGCCAAAAATCGTGGAGGAGAGATCTCTAAATGACTCAAACATGCATGGATGATGTTTTTGATGAAGTATTATAACATTTAGAAAGCTCGAAAAATGGACTAATATGCACAAAACCTCTTTTAAAACCACATGTATTCCATTCTTTTCTTGTCAGAGGAGCGTTTAGATCTGTTTTGCTTGTTTAAAAATGTAGATAAACGTGTCCACCTCAGAGCAGAGGAGAGGGGAGAGAGGGATGGAAAAGCCTGTTCACTTTTGTCCATCTCCAGTCACTCACTAATATCCTCTTTTTCTAATCTCCTTTTCCTTCTTTTGTACTTCTACTTCTTCTCCTCTTTCTAACATTCATCTCTTCCTACCTTTCATATTTCCCCTCCTCTCTCTCTCTCTCCTGCAGTTTGACCCCTCCTCCCTCCTCTCGCCCCATTTTTTAGCGTGGTCCATCAAAGCACGGTAAGCCAAAACTCAACCTGATCCCAAAAACAGTCGCACAAGTGAAAAATCGACTCTAAATGGGCCAAAAATCGTGGAGGAGAGATCTCTAAATGACTCAAACATGCATGGATGATGTTTTTGATGAAGTATTATAACATTTAGAAAGCTCGAAAAATGGACTAATATGCACAAAACCTCTTTTAAAACCACATGTATTCCATTCTTTTCTTGTCAGAGGAGCGTTTAGATCTGTTTTGCTTGTTTAAAAATGTAGATAAACGTGTCCACCTCAGAGCAGAGGAGAGGGGAGAGAGGGATGGAAAAGCCTGTTCACTTTTGTCCATCTCCAGTCACTCACTAATATCCTCTTTTTCTAATCTCCTTTTCCTTCTTTTGTACTTCTACTTCTTCTCCTCTTTCTAACATTCATCTCTTCCTACCTTTCATATTTCCCCTCCTCTCTCTCTCTCTCCTGCAGTTTGACCCCTCCTCCCTCCTCTCGCCTTCTCCCTCTCTCCTTCTCTCCCTCTTTCTCTCCACCCCTTCTCTCTCTTTTCCTCCTCTCTCTCTCTCTCCCTCCCCCCCTTTCTCCCCTATAGTGCTTGTAGTGATCTCCTTCTCTCCGTCTTTCTCTCCCCCTCCTTCCCTCTTTCTTTCCTCTCTAGCAATTATAATGTCTCTCTATCCCCTCTCCCGTTATCCCATCTCCCTGTCTTTCTCTCCCACTCTTTCTCCCTCCTTTTCTCTCCTTCTCTCCCTCTCTCTCCCTCTCTCTCCTTCTCTCTCCTTCTCTCTACTTCTCTCTCCTTCTCTCTCTCCACTCTTCCCCTATCTCTCTCCTTCTCTCCCTTTCTCTCCTTCTTTCCCTCTTTCTCTCCCTTTCTCTCCCCTCCTTCTCTCTCCCCCTCTCTCTTCCCCTCTCTCTCCTTCTCTCCCTTTCTCTCCTTCCCTCTCTCTCCTTCTCCACTTTCTCTCCTTCTCTCCCTTTCTCTCCCTCTCTCTCTCCTTCTCTCACTTTCTCTCCCCTCCTTCTCTCTCCCCCTCTCTCTTCCCCTCTCTCTCCTTCTCTCCCTTTCTCTCCTTCCCTCTCTCTCCTTCTCCACTTTCTCTCCTTCTCTCCCTTTCTCTCCCTCTCTCTCTCCTTCTCTCACTTTCTCTCCCCTCCTTCTCTCTCCCCCTCTCTCTTCCCCTCTCTCTCCTTCTCTCCCTTTCTCTCCTTCCCTCTCTCTCCTTCTCCACTTTCTCTCCTTCTCTCCCTTTCTTTCCCTCTCTCTCTCCTTCTCTCACTTTCTCTCCCCTCCCTCTCTCTCCTTCTCTCCCCATCTCTTTCCCCTTCTCTCCTTCTCTCCCTCTCTTTCTCCTCCCCCCCTCTCTCCTTCTCCCCCTCTCTCTCCTTCTCTCTCCTTCTCTCCCCCTCTCTTTCCCCTTCTCTCAAGAGTAAGTTGTTGTACAGCTGTTTTCAGAGACCAGAGCGTGAGTTTTGCCATCAGTATCAAACTAACTACAAACAGCATGCTAATGTGTACTTCCTGATTACCTGACAATCAAACACTTACACAGTATAGTATTTATCTGTACTGGAGCGAGGCACATTCTAAGGTCAATTTAAAGGCTCGGAATGTGTTTTTGTGGAGGGTGTCTGCTGCCGTCACCATAGAGATGTCGTTTAATCATTCTGAGATGAACAGAAGTATATTTCAGTTACGTTCTCATACTCGTGGTATTGAGTGGAGTAAAATACTCCCTGCACCTCGCTCTCTCTCCTCTATCACTCCTTTTCTCTCTCTTTTCTCCTGGGGCAATTCATTTCATGTTAACACTACATCAATCTGGGCCTGCTATCTTTCTCTACCACCTTTCCTCCTCCTCTCTCTCCCCTTTGTTCTCTCTCCCCACTCTTTCGCTCCTCAGTCTCTCCATTGTTCTCCACACCCTCCTTCTTTCCTCCTTTTCTCCCATCTCTCTCTTTTCTTCTTACTCCTTCTCCCTCTTGTCTGCTTTTTTCTACACCCCTTCCTCCCATCCCCCTCTCTCTCTCTGTCTTTCTCTTTCTCCCTCCATTTTCTCCCTTCTCTTTCTGTTTATCTCAACTTCACAGAAAACGAGTGATGTCCCCATCCACATGTGTCCTGCCTCCACTGACTGAACGCCACAAATAAAGGAAGAACTGCCCCATGAAACAGTTCCTTTAAACAGGCATCTGAATAAATGATAAAAAGCATAAAAATAGCACACATAAAGCATACAAAAATAAACAAGGACGCAAACAATTAAATTAAGTAAAACCACTTAAAGGAAGGCAGGTCGTTCCAAAGCCGAGGAACTTGGACTGAAAAGGCTCCTGAACCTGCATGAAAACACAAACCTGCACAAAACCACAGTATGTCCATCGTTTGAGCTTCGTTTGTGCTGCAAAGTTTTGTTTGTGCGATTTTGGTTTTGAAAATATTCACAGTTTTATTTTGGGCCAATGACGTCATCCAAAACAGGCAGAAAGTTATACAAAACACTTATATTTTGTTTGTGCTGTTTTGTGCTGTGACAGTTTTCATTTGTGCCAGTATATTTCTAAAATTTTGAGTGATTATTTTTGTCGCAATTACATGACGTCATTTCCGGTCAGTTGAGGCAGCGGCTTTAACAAAATTCCACAAAACTAGTGAAGAGAAATGGTCTGAAATAATGAATCAAATTGTAAAATATGAATCAAAAGTTACTCAAGACTGATACATATGGTGTCATATAAAAAAAATAATAATAGCACAAACAGAAATGGTCACAGCACAAACAAAATACAAAGGTTTCATATAATTTTCTGCCAGTTTTGTGTCTGTTTCACATTTTGAGGCTCTGAATGACGTCATCGGCCCAAAATAAAACTGTTAACATCTTAAGAACCATATTAGCACAAACAAAGCAGCACAAACGGAGCACAAATACTTGACTCCATTTTTAAAGTATTTTGAAGCTTCCTGGAGGCTGTTGACCCCAATTTGACCTGTAAAAGAGTCGTTAATATCTCCAAAACTAAAACAGCAGAAAGCACAAACAACTGGCATAGTTTTCGTGCAGGTTTGTGTTTGATGGGATCCAACTTCGTGGAGGTCCATCAGCTTTGTCCAGAGTCTGGACTTTGGAAGAGCCACAGGGACCGGCCTGAGTATCTAAGGCTGTGGCAGGGACATCTCTACAGGGCTAAACATTCTGAAATGTAACTTGGTGCATGTTCTTCATGTTCTAATGTGGTTTCCTCATCACAAACACACACAGCAAAAACTAGAGGACTAAATTTCAGGGTTAAATATTTCAGAGTTGTTTTTTAACACAAAAAGTGTTATTTTAACTTTTTGAAAGTTAAATGGGGTTTGAGTTGGGGTTATTTGCCAGAGTTGATGTGGTTGAAGTTAATTCAATTTTCCCTTAGTGTTAATTTGGCTCCTCCCACCCACCAACTCAAACTCCTGTGAGAGAAGAGCAGTTTGAACCAGTTTTGTACATAATTTCATTTTAAATTAATTAGAATAAAGTGTAAAAGCTACGCTAAATCAGGATAATCCTAAACAGTGTTATCCGTTTACTCTCAAAATGTTAATATAACTCTTGATTTTGGGGTTAAACAGGAACTTTGGTCCAGTGTTAATTAATTAACATGTCCTAAAATATTAAATTAACTCTAGAACAGATTGGACTCATATAAACCCTAAGAAAATGTTAAATGGTTCTTTGAGGGTCAATTTTAACACTGCACTTTTTGCTGTGGCCCTGGACTTGTGTTTTGTTTCATTTACACATCTTTAACACACAAACCCTGCATATTTCTACTGAATTGAACTGAAGGTAAAAGGAGCTGTCAACTTGAAAACAACTGCTTCAGTGGTTTAGAGCATTTTGAGCTTTGGAGATATTGACAGACTAAAAATAAAGAGTTCCTCAAACGTGTGAATGAAACAAAACACAACTCCATGTGTGTTTCTGAGGAGGGAGCATCATCAGATCATGACTCAAACCTCACAGGAGTCAATTTTGTGTAATATCATATCTTTATAAAACTCTTGTTCCTTTCTGTCCCTCTCACTTTATTATTCCAGCTAAATGATTCTTTAACTGGCCGTTTAGTGCTGTAATAATCTCTTGTCTCTAATGTGAGGCCCCTGAAGGCACTGGGCCCCGCCTCCATCTGAAACTACATCTCCCAGAATGCTTTGTGCGCATGTCCTCCTTCAGTCCTCCCAGCACTAAAATCTGGGTCAGAACACAACAACAGTCCCAGGTCCACATGAGACAGACGAGGCAATCTACAATCGTCTGGCTTTTTTTTTTTTTTGCAACATTCTCATCACGTTTTAATCTCTTTAAAGCACTGCGTAACTTTTCCTGCTTGTTTCCATGGAGATATCAATGCTTTGTCTGTATCTACACATTTATTCACTTACAAGGTTTTTATCGCTTAAAACACATCGTCAAACATCCATTCTTACTGCGAGCAGGCCTGCCCCTCCACCGATCTGACCTGTAACTTGTCCTAATGTAGTCACCTGCTTGTTTCTGTGAGGATAAATTTAATGCTACACTGTGACACATTCCTGGCAAAGAAATAACCATGGAAACAACTTCATTATGACTGAATTAAACTAAAGAAATCCTTAATTTCAATTTTGTGAAAAGGTTTAATCAAAACAATCTTTCAAACCGAAACCTTCATCTTGTGGAGTCATCTGCTGGTCTCCATGGAGATATACATTTTTAATAGCGTACTGTGGAACATTTTTGGCAACACTAGAATATAATGTTATTTAACGGAAAACAGAATGGAAACAGACTGAAATAAAAACCGGTTTTAATTTGTTTCCGTGGCGTTCAAATCCAATTCACCTCATTCCCACGTAAATGTATATTAAAAAAAAAACAGAAGCTTTAGTGTTTCTGATGCGTTTGTGATAAGGCAGAGCTGGAGGAATCAGGATGTGCTCCAGCGACTTCTGTAACGGAAATGATGTAGGTTTCTTTACAATTTTTCTGTTTTCTAAATCATTCTCAGGGTTTAATACATTTGTGAATATTTGACATTTGGAACTGGAGATTTCGCCTAAAAACCGTGAACCTCCCACAAAGTCACACAGCACAACATCCCATCCAGTTTTACTGAAGTCAGTGAAGGGTTCACAGTGGTCCACCAACCCGAAAGGTCAGAGGATCGATTCTCGCTCGGACCCAAGTCTGTTGTTGTGTCCTTAGACGAGACACTTCACCTGATGTGGCATTAAACTTAAACATACTAGTGTGCATTTTCACTTGTTTTTGTGTTTTAATGCAAACAAATCCTTCAAAAAACATGTACTGTATTTTCACAGCTTGCCTCTCCACAGACCTGACTCCCGAATTGTTTGTAGTTTTAGAATGGAAATACATAATAACACGTGTGTTTAGTTTGTTTCTTCGCTCTGGTCTCTCTTTCTCTCTCTTCCTCCCGTTTCCTTCCTCTTCCTCTTTACTCTCTCTCCCCTCCTTTCCCCAGTGTGTTTAATTATCCAGACGTGATAGCAGCTCTCTCCTTCTCTCTCCCTCATCCCTCTTTCCCCCTTTTAGCTAAATCGTGAGCTATTGTAGAAAAAGACAGCATTTTGAATCATTTATGAAGCACTCCCATTACGATCAGACCCTTTGAATTACGCGCAGTGTGAGTCTGTGCGGGTTCAAACTTCGCTTTTACGTTCTACAGGTCAAAACCATTTCACAAACTAAGATACAACGACAAATACCGGAATAGAACTTCACTTTCAAGTTCACTGTCCGTCGCTTCAATTCTGTGGTGGTTTGAAATCTGACATAATAATAATCTACGAGCCCGTGGACCATTACTCTTTGATATGGACGTTTTAATTCACAATATTGATCTAAAAAAACTTTATAAAAGAAACAAGTGCGCTGACTTCCGCATTAGAAAAGTGCAGTGCCTAATGGGAGCCGACATCATGGATTTGCTCAGTCTGAGTCAAATCCTCTGGTAAATGGAGTTAATATGATTAAGTGAGATTCAGGAGCAGGACCACGCCTCAGTCTCTTCTCCAGCCAACCACAGCCCATCCCCACCACACCTTCACTTACCCAGAAGCCCTGTTTATATGGCCTGTCCTGACAACGCCGTCTGTGTCTACACTCCCAACCTCCTCCCACCTGTGTCTCTCATCCTTCAGTCTGAGGACCTCATCTTTAAGGAGGGAGGGTTCTGATTCAGCTAGGTGGACATTATGGATTGGAGATAGAGCCCGTACCCTGAGTCTCTCCCAGCCTCACATCCACCATCAATACATACCGTTATCGTATTCCACTGTTGTGCCGTGGTCTTGCTAGTGAATCATTTATCCATTTGTTTATTGCTTTAAAGACTAGCTTTAAGGTTCAGTTACACTTTACTGCCCTCATAGGGAAATGTGTCCTCTGCATTTAACCCTTGTTGTGGGTTAAACCTGTCAGGTGCAGTAGGACCAGGTCCAGATCTATTGATCATGTTTTGAGCTAAACAAAACATGATCAACAGCATGAGGCTCCAGAGCCGCCTCACACTACAAGCAGAGAGACGCCATCATCTCAGGATTTTATAGGAAATGCCAAAAAGTGGCTAATAGAATCACATAACTGTGAGCACTAAAAGAGTATATACATATATATTTTGCCTGTTTTTATGACCATGTAAATATATATAACAGTGCATTTGAATGTTGTTGTACTTGTGTTTTAACAAAATATCTTACATGAATTTCTGAACTTTTAAGGAGCCTATTACCATCTGGCAGAGAGGTTGTCGATAAAAACAAGCCTTTGGCTAATTCGAGGACATTTACATTATTCTAATGTTTATTAATGTATACAGTCCCACTGAAAACTAACGAAATAGATAAAACTATAATGTGCTCAATCAGTACGATGCATTCATGGTGAGTAAGAAATAAAACTTTTCCACTGTTGCCCTGTTGCTTTAATGCTGCTTACATGATCATTTGTGTTTGGGCAAACAGAAGCATCTGTGGTTCTACTGGATTCATTTGCTAAATGTATTTATTGAGTCTAATTCTTCCTATGTTCACTGAACGCCTCGTGTTGGGCTCGGTGGGCGGTGAGTGACAGGTGAGGCTGCACAAAGGTGAGGGGGCAGGTGTCACACTGTCATTTATGCTTACACAGAAATTACATAATTCTGTTTTATTTGATTTGCTGTGTATTTGTGGGTTTCAGAGTGATGAAAATTTTGCACTGTTGCCATAGCGATTAATGAATATAGCAAATAGCATATAAATCTCAGCTCTGTCTAAATAACCACATTATTTACTCACTTATTTAGGGCAGTGTTTAGGAGTCAAGTCATTTTTAGTTGCGTCTGAATGTCCAGTGAGTGAAGTGGAGCCCTCCAAATTTCCCACAATGCACCTTTCAAAAGTAGTGTCCAGCGCTGGTCACTAGAGCGGACAATATAGTCCACAATGCACTGGGAGAGTTGTAAAAACCCAAATGGACAGAGACAAGTGTTTAACTATAAATACTACCACTATTGTACTATTGTACTGTATAAATGGCATTACACCTTTATATCTTCACAGAGACTAAACCAGACCAAGTTACAGCTCAGATCTGTGGAGAGGCGACCTCACTTACAGTCAGAATTTTTTTTTCTAGATTTGTTTTGAGCTATAAAACCACCTGTAAGTGACTAAATGTAAAGTAGAGCTGCTTAACATCACAGTGTGGAACATTCCAGACAGAGAAATGATTTATCCATAGAAACAAGCAGTTAAGAGAACCCAAAACAGCGGTTCATTTGGGGAGTGTTTTGTGTTTTTGCTGTGGGAGTCTAACCTTGAGCGTCTCCGTCTGATACATAATGCATTTGAGCTCATTACCTCCTCTCCTCTCCACAGAGCTTTAACTGTGTGCTTGACCAGGGGCCCGGGGTCTGTCCAGGGCCCCCGACACCCCATCCCCTCCATGTAAACATCCATATTCATGCAGCTACGGCCTTCAAAAACTACAAATCCCACTTGTGCTGAACTACATCTCCCAACAGCGCGAAAGGTCAAACCGGTTGTGTATATGCGCTGAACAGAACAAACAAATGGAACTAACAATATTATAGAAAGCCTAGAGAATCAGGTAATATAGTTTTATGTCACTTCCTTGTTTCCATGGATACTGAAATGTTCCAAAGTGTGACATTAAACAGTGCTGTTTTACATTTAGTCAATTACAGGTGGTTTTATAGCTAAAAAATTACTAGAAAAACAGACATTCTGACTGTGAGCGGGGTCGGCTCTCCACACATCTGACCTGTAAGTAGGTCTGGTTTGGACTACATGATGATAGAAAGGTTTAATACCATATTGTGGAACATTCCAGACAAAGCAATAATCGATAACAAAAGCAATAATCGACTCTTTGTAGCTTTCTACTGTGTTATGACATTTCATTGTCAAAAAGATGCTTTAAGAGGTCATTTTTTAGAGTCATCCATGCATGTTTGAGTCATTTAGCGATATCTTCAGGGCTTATTCAAACCCTCTTTACGTTTAGCCGTAAGATTCTGTACAGGGCTCCACTCACAAGCCTACATCACCCATGCTCCCACACGACAATTCTACAAAAACATGATTCAAAGCTATTACACTGTCCAGTTTAGTTCCCGACACTGGGCTCTACGAACCGTGATATGTACGGTCAAGATTTTATCAGACTTACTACTGCAAACAGAGCCCAAAGGAGGTTGTCGTTACATGTTTCCAAACGTCCTCCTGGTTTGTGATGTAAGTGTGAGTAGAGCTTATCAGGATGTGACAGTGCCGAAGGGGGGATGTTAATACATTGTTTTTGGTATATAGTATATAGAGTAATTTAGAATTTTGAAAACAAGATAAGGTAAAATTGTGATCTAAACATATGATGTGTTAACAGTTATTACCCCAAATTTTGAAATTTTGAATTTATGCTAAGCTGTCAGTGGCTTTATACAGGCGATGACAACTGAAAATAAAGATTTAACTTTCTAGAGGTATTACATGAGCACTGCCCTGCAAAGGCAAAAAACCTTAACTCACCATAGTGTGAAACTGAGTAAAATTACTTTAAAGTTTCTGTCCAGACAAAATATAGGGCTCCCAAAATTTGACAACTATCTGACAATCTTTGTAACTGACAGTAACTGAAACAGTTACTGCCGTTTGCCTTTGCATGGCTCCTTATTTTATCCACATGATACAAAGGCAGAGTACAGGAAATGTCAAATAAGGGCCAAAGGGCAATTTTGAACTCAATATTTTTTACAATATTTATTCACATAAAAGGAGTTCTCAGATACATTAACTCACTTTGACCAAACATGATGTTACTGCATTCTGCCTTTGTAGGGCATATCATGGAAACAAAGTTAGAACCACAGTCTGGAACATTCTCCATGAAGATTTTTAGACATGTCTTATGTTGTATCCAAAGGAATAACATTTCCATGGAAACAAGCAGAAAGAATCCCTCCTCCAGGCCAAATAAGAGTCAGGTTTGTGGAGATGCAGGTCTCCTCAGAGTACGGATTCATGTTTTTCTGTGTTATAAACAACCAAAATGTTGAACTGGGGCTTTAAAGTCAAACTAGTAAGTTAAAAATCATGTTCACTCCTTTTTCTGTGAACTACCCCTGTCCCCCTATCCCAGCTGTGTAGGACTACATTTTCCATCAGGCCCAGAGGTCAGAGGTCAAAGCGGCTCTGGACACATCTCACATGCATGTATTCATGTTTCCAGGCGCTGTGGGCACATCCAGCTCTGAGTCAAGTCTCATAATGAGCCTAATGAGTCCTAATGGAGATGGAGCTGTTTGTGCAGGGCTGAGGGCCAAACAGGAAGTGGAGGACGGCTTTAATCACCACATTAGAACATTGTGGTGATTTGGCCACAGATGTCCACATTCACAAACTCAAATAATGGAGAAGTGCTGGTTTCTGGTTTCACTTTTTACTTTTCGATGTGGAGAATAGATGACACCTCGCTCTTAAAGTGATCCGGAAAAGGCGGCGCGTCATGATGATGTGTGTTTGAGTGTGACTGTTCCAAGCACCACAACAGTTAAGTAAAACTAAAAAATCAAACTTAAGTTCCATTGGAGAGAAAAGCACATCTTCCTTGATCACAAATGCAGAAAGCTTTTAATAGAGCAAATTTAGTCTGTTTTTTCACTAAAATAGGGTCAAATGTATCTGTTGATGTCATCATGACGACATCACACTCCCATAGTCCACTTCTCTGTGCGGCCTCTGGTAAACACCAGTCAGCTCTATGTATTCACTGTGGGGCAACACTGACTCAGCTGGTAGAATCCTGAATCCTGCTCTTGACATAAACTTCATTGGTTGAGGGTTCAGCTTCACTAACCCACAGGCTGGTGGTGTGATTCCAACTGTCACAGATGAATCTATTTATTTTATGGAAATGCCCTTTGAGATGTGCCGTCTCATTTTCAAGGGGGTCCAAAAACACAATATATTAGTAATCCACAAAACAAAACAATAGACAGAATACAAAACGTACAGGTTTACATTACAAAACACACGAATGCTGCCATTTGGCTTTGAGCAAGATACATAACCCACCTTTGGGTGAGTTTGTCTGCGTAGCCTGGTGCGTGAGTGTGTGTGAGTGTGTATGAGTGTATCTGTGAACAGGTGAGTGGTTCTTGATGAAAAGCGCTCTGAGCCCTGAAGGTGGAAAACCATAACCTGATTTCAGGTTTGAAGCCTCCAGATCTGCTTGGTTTGGTTCTGCTCTATTTTGGTTTTTTTGTACTCATAATATATGGATTATTATTTAACATTTTGTTCCTTTCAAACCTCAGTATTCATCTGAAGGGATTTTAAAATTGAAGCAGGTCAACTGACTTCTGGTTCAAATGTATGAAACTGATTTCTGCCATCATCAGGTCCTGATGTGTCAGAGCAGATGGATTCATCAGACCTACAGCTTAGGTTAAGTGTCCTTAACTTGAGCTTTATTGTCCATTACAGTGGAAATGTGCCTTTGTTTCCATCACATGAACATGAGTCAGTCCATTACTGCCGAACCAATAAATGAGTGATAAAAAGTTCACTCCATGTAAAGGTGCAGTCTGTAACCTTTCCCATGCCCCTCTCCATGTCGCTGTCATGTCTCTTCTGTGAGTGGTGTCCCCTCTGCACAGACCTGACCTGTAACATGGCACTGCAGGTAATGAGTGGAAACCTCTTAATATGACTAAAAGCTTTAACAGTCAATTTCACAGAATACGTCTCCTTTAAACGAATGCTTCTTTTACTGAGAAACTTCTAGAATCCCTTTGGCAGTGTATTAGGTTAGCATCGGCACAGACTGTAGCTGAGGTTTCACAGCTGTTAGCGGCTAATGGGTGTTAGCTGGACCGCTGTTAGCCAACCTCACCATCTGCTTCATCTGCGGCGCTTTTGATCCCAGACAAACTCCGACTAACTTCCTCTTTCACTGTAACGATCCTCTGGGCTCAGGGAGAACATATGAAAGAGTCTGCTTTTTTTACTTTATATTTTGCCAAAAACACGTGACAAAAACGCTCTCACCGCCATATTGAATCAAGTCTAAGTAAATAAATAAACTCCAAATTATATATACTGTTCAAATCTCAGAAGAATCCAGGTTTTTACCATCAGCTGTTGTGTTGTGCAGCATTTTAAATGGCTTCATTACTTTCAGTTGTGTTTAAAATTATTCGCTTACAAGTCAAATATAGACTAGTGTTGAAAATGAAAAAACTAAACTATATTCATTTTGTGATATTAATTTTTCGCAGGTATTGATAGAAAGTCACTTGTTCCAATGTTCCTTCATTACTGTAAGAGAATTGTAAGAGAATTTAATTTATCCTTCATGTACATCTCTCAGTTTCACATTGACTCACAAGAGCTTATTTACATCATCATCTTCTCTTGGCACCACTGGCGTACCGATATCTAAATTGTGGCATATTTCTGTCTACTGGCCTTCATAGTCTTATAAACCTCGTCCTTTGGAAGCACAGTGAAGGGGCTTGAACACTCAAAGATTACACCATGTTCACTTTTGAAATCTCACCATGTTGACTTTTCAAGTCCTCCTCGGGCCTGTATTACTGATGGTAAATAAACTTCTCCTGTTTAAGACATCCAGTCGGTCTCTAGCCTTTACTTCCACCAAAGACAAGCTGAAAACTTCTACAACAATTGTGACATATGCCTATTTAGATGTGGTGGTTTTCCGACACTTTAGTATTTCTATTCTGACACATCACCTGTTCATATCATAGACCGTATATATGAATGGACATAGCTAACGCACTAGCCATCTCGTGCCAAATAGGAAGTCCGACAGGAGGCTCTTCCGGCTCCTTCTGACTCTGGCTCCCATTGACTTACATTAGGATCTTGTCGCTCGTCTCTCTGTACCTGCTGCAGTGACCCTCTTCATCTTGGTCTTAAAATGTTCTTATTGACCCGCTCTACATGATCTTGATTTTTTTTTCGTTATTTTGTCAGTCAAAAAAATCCTATTCATAACATAGAGCCTGGCTCCAGATTCGCTCCTATAACCATTAGCATTGCGAGCCTCATTTGAGAGACGCTGAACGCTATGAGTGACGTTACACTCGCTTAGTCCACTTTTTTATACAGTCTATGGTTCATATTCAGGCTGCTGTCCATGGTGCTGAAGGCAGCTGATTGATCCAAAAGAAGGTAGTATTTTCCAAATATAATATGCCTATGTAAGACAAACATTGTTAGGCGTAAACATTTGCCTACAGCCCTGTTGCCCCCTTCTATCAGACTAATATCTCCTTTTACGTCCTACCACAGAGTTGCAGTTGAAGTTTCATATCTGTTCTGTAATAGAGTGTCCAAATTGTGATGCGTAGCCAAGCTTGGCCAGCAGCCACTGAGATGGAATTGGTTTGGCCTAATGTTATACAATCACATTTCATGGTCATATGTAAGTAAATGTGTGTTTTGGGTTGTCATCTCAGTGAGCTTGAGTTGTTCTTTATTTAGGTTGTATGTTGTTCTCCACAGATACATGACCAAATGAATGAAACATAAAGGGCCCACGCAGCCTCCGTTTTAGATTAGATATTTTCCCAAAGTCTGGCCTGTGCTCTTTTTAAAAATGCACGACTGTTTCCCATGGCTCAGTTTGGACATTTTCCCACTGTCTGATCTTCTCTGTGGCCAAAATATTTTCTGATCACGCACAGGCCCAAGCATCCTATGATATAATAACAGAGTGCAAAATATAATAGGGTCTCACATTCATATTATTCATGTTGGAAAAGTGGAATGTTTGAAAAATAGTAAAGTGCCCCTACTAAAAAATGTCAAAGTAGTGGGATCTGGAGCTGTGTTGGAAAAGAGGAATGTTTGAAAAATAGTAAAGTGCCTCTACTAAAAAATGTCAAAGTAGTGGGATCTGGAGCTGTATCAGAACAAGTCTAAGAGCACATAGACTAGTACACACCCATGGACACTATGAACCCACCTGCACCACTGAGGATTACACACATATAAGAAACATGAGAATAGAAAGGAAAGTATTACCATTTAATGTGGAAAAATCACATTCAGTTGTCTAAATATATATAATGTTTTTCCATTTATTTTCATTGTATCAGAATCAGTACAGTATCAAGTCTGTTCCTTAGTTTTGAAATTGAGTTTGGAACACTAATGGAATCTTCTAGCAACATAACACAATTTTTTTCAATGAATAAATTATAAGACTATGAGAAATATTCATTGAGGGCACAAACCTGGAGTTGTATTTAGCCTCTGTCACGCTTGTTTCATTGATCCTGTTTACATAGTTGTTTTACTCTCACGCAGACCAAACCAGACCAAGTTACAAGTCAGAACTGTGGAGAGGTGACCCCGCTCACAATCAGAATGTCTGTTTTTCTAGGTATTTTTGAGCAATAAAATGTAATTGAATACATGTAAAGTAGAGCTGTTTAATGTCACACCGTGGAACATTCTGGGCAGAGCAATGACGTATCCATAGAAACAAGCAGGTGACGGACCCCCAACCATAAAGTTACATAATGCTGCTTTACCATGACTACCGTCTCTGTTAATTTTTACTCGATATTCCTGTTCCTAATGACCAAACTGTAACATTCTGGGCAGAGTAATGACGTATCCATAGAAACAAGCAGGTGACGGACACCCAACCATAAAGTTACATAATGCTGCTTGACCATGACTACCGTCTCTGTTAATTTTTACTCGATATTCCTGTTCCTAATGACCAAACTGTAAAATCTGCACCATATCTCCCTCACAGAGTCACAGGGTTTACTGGGAGGAGCTGTTCGTTGGAGGAGTTTGTGGTTTTGGCTCCAGACCTGCATCTAAAATCAGACTTGGACCAAACTCAAAGCCTGTAATGGCTCTTTTGTGTTTCCAACCTGCAGTAGCTCTCACAGAAACTGAAGATCTGACAGAGCCGAGCTGCTTTCAGATGACATCATACTATTCTATAAGCCACTAATATTCAATCCAGATAAGGGAAGGTGAAATGAATGTTGTTAAAACCACCAATAGACTGTGTTCATGTTCTGTCATGATGTCAGATGGAGGGCAGGGACCTATGGGAGGATCACTGTTTTTAACTTGTCATATTAATCTTACGCTTAGCTCCGTCCACAAGCCTACATCACCCATGCTCCCACACAACTACTCTCCAGAAATATACAAAAACATGTATATTATGCACATGACAAACCTGATGTGGTGTTTCTTTAATGAGATGCAGGCTGACTGTGTTGTGATGGTGCTCTGAAGGGGGAGTGACAGCCTGGAGAGCAAAGGGAGGGGAGTCTTAGTGCGTCAAAAACGAAAGTCTGATAATTTTTTTTTCCACTTTATCCGGAGCCTAGTCGTGAAGGCCCTGATTTCTCTTTTCCAGTTCACTTTTCCACGTACCCAGGCAAGCCCAGAGACGTAGACACTCCTCTCAACATGGAGGAGCAGTGGCTTCTGTCATGATGTCAGATGGAGGGCAGGGACCTATGGGAGGATCACTGTTTTTAACTTGTCATATTAATCTTACGCTTAGCTCCGTCCACAAGCCTACATCACCCATGCTCCCACACAACTACTCTCCAGAAATATACAAAAACATGTATATTATGCACATGACAAACCTGATGTGGTGTTTCTTTAATGAGATGCAGGCTGACTGTGTTGTGATGGTGCTCTGAAGGGGGAGTGACAGCCTGGAGAGCAAAGGGAGGGGAGTCTTAGTGCGTCAAAAACGAAAGTCTGATCATTTTTTTTTCCACTTTATCCGGAGCCTAGTCGTGAAGGCCCTGATTTCTCTTTTCCAGTTCACTTTTCCACGTACCCAGGCAAGCCCAGAGACGTAGACACTCCTCTCAACATGGAGGAGCAGTGGCTTTACTCCAAGCTCCTCCTGTGTGACAGTGCTCCTCACCCATTTCTAAGGTGGAGGAAACTCTTTTAACGCTCGTATCAGTGATCTTGTTTTTCCAGTTATTACCTAAAGCTCATAAACAATGAAAGTGAAACGTGTAAAACATCTTAATATGTTGTTTTTGACAAATGTAAGATTTTCAGAGGTAACATGCTGATCACCTGACCCGCACTGATATGTAAATGAGCTGTGAACAGAGGTGTGAATGATCGTCCTTTATGCATAATTACTGATTATGATGATTAATTACCGCATTTACCTCTAAAGGGTATTAGCGGTACTTTATTTACTTTGTTTACAGACTAGAATGTGATACAAAAATGCCATTAGGCCGACTTACTGTCTTTAAATATGACATAAAGAGGCAAAATAACAATAAATGTCACCTGAACAAAGCCAATTTAAAATCCAGAAGAGCCAAACCTAAGTTTTATATTGGCTATCGGCTTCTCCAACTCCCATTTTATCGGTATCAGATCGGACACAAAAAAAATCCATATGAACAAATTATACGTTATGTGTTACCAATTAATATTCCCCTCTCATTTTGAAACTTCATTTTGAAAACAATATTTTTTCTGGTAGATGTCTTAAAAATTATATTTATTTTTTCCCTTTTTCTAAATGAGCTGTTACTTGGTCTGTGCTAAAACATAAATCATACTTTAAGGCTATTAAATTGCTTTTGAAAAATCTCTCATTATCGTTTTCTTTCATTTCACATTCTCTTTGAAATTTCTGGACGACTGAGGGATTACACAGACTTCATTTCATTCTCTTACTGATCTGAGGAAAACATTTTATTTGTACGCTCCCTTCCTCTGCTAACAATCGTCTTCTCTCCATTTGTAATCCTAGCTCCGGACACTCACGCCTTTGCTCGGTGCCCCCTGGTGTCCGTCGTGTACGGTGAAGTGCCGTTTGTAATTTCCGCTGGCCCCAGGTTAATGAGGGGCCCCATCTGAGCCGTGTGAGCCCAGAAAGGTGAGACCAAACTGGGACAACTCCAGTCAGTCCTCTGGAACACTGGTACTAGCTCATATGTGAGATAAAACGCGCTAAGTCACTCCCCCTTCAGAGCACTATCATAGCACAATCATAGTGCATCCTGCTAATGAAACTACACCACAGGTTTGTGAAGTTGTAGTGCAGTTTTGTGTCATGTTTTTGTATATTTATGGAGAATTTTATTTCAGGTTTGTGGGACAGAGATCGCTAAATTACTCAAACATACATGAATGCCATCTAAAACCAGGCATATTTTTGATGAGGGAGCATTATAATATGATAGAAAGGTCCAAAAAGACAAGTTTCCATAATACCTCTTCTTTTTGTGCTCTTTATTCTTGGTCTATAACTAAAGGGTTTTAATCCCTGTTCTGTCTGTGTCCTTGGGCATGACACTTCACCTTGAATGAGGAGGGTGATTTGAGCCTCTCCTCCATCAGTCCACCTCAGGCCACTCACTGATTGTTCGGTGATAAAAGCAGAGGCGAATAAAATATAAAGCAATCGTAATTTTTTTTGTATTTTCGGTTTTAAATGTTTGATTACATTTGTTCGAGTTATGATCTTGAGTTCCCCTTCAGCTGATTAACCACTATTGTTTTAAATTAGCAGAAATAATAATGGAATTTGACTTTGACTTAGGGCCTTTGTTTCATGTGTGTGGACACCTATTATGCAAACTCAACTTTTAAACTTTTAATCAGGTTTCCCCTTCTCACTGACTCTGTGGAAGTTGTATT
This sequence comes from Scartelaos histophorus, assembly GCA_000787155.1. Taxonomy (NCBI): domain Eukaryota; kingdom Metazoa; phylum Chordata; class Actinopteri; order Gobiiformes; family Gobiidae; genus Scartelaos; species Scartelaos histophorus. The sequence goes on from KN490239.1 coordinate 32,141, forward strand.
TGGAGTGATTTGTGCATGTTTGAATCATCTTGAATCACTTATTTTCAAGATGCTATATTGCCGATCATGATGTACTGACTTGCTCTACAGTTTTATCTGAATTAGTGATAGGCATTTGCGTGAATGTAGCAATGCACTGATTCTGATGGAGACACAGAATACTCACCTTGGGTCACAGATAGACAAACCTCTCACTGCTTCCCTTTAATAAATAACTAGTAAATAGTAAATCCACACCAGGTATCTGTCTGCAGAGGGCGCTCTTCTGTGGTGTGCACGGTAATGAGTCTCTGTGTCATGGTGATGTTTACAGGGATGTCAGCTCCCACTGTCTGCGAACTGTTCCTTTAAAATCATTTAAGATGAATATTGTGATTGTGTCCTCATAATAAAGTACACATAAAATGAAGTGTAATATTTGTTTTTAAAAGTTCACTTTACAGGTCCACTATGTAACCTTTTGGTTAAGGCTCCGTCACCTTGTTTTTTTATGGAGATGTCATTGCTCTGCCTAGAATGTTCCGCAGACATTAAACAGCTCTACTTTACATTTATTCAGTTACAGGTGGTTTTAGAGCTCAAAAATCCCTAGAAAAACAGACATTCTGACTGTGAGCGGGGTCGCCTCTCACAGATTTGACCTGCTCTGGTTTGGTCATGAATGTGGCCATACCTCCTTGTCAAAGCCCATCAGATCTCAGAAGCTCAGCAGAGCAGGGCCTGGTCAGTACTGAGATGGGAGACCACTGGGAATTCCAGGTGCCACACGGGGACGAAGGTGGCAAAAACTGTCATTGAACAAGACACTTCACCCACATTGCCTAGTACGAGTGTGAGTGAGTGTGTGTGTGTGTGTGTGTGTGTGTGTGTGTGTGTGTGTTGGCAAATACTGCTGTTGTGTCCTTAGGCAAGATACTTCGCCCACATTGCCTAGTATGAAAGTTGTGTGTGGTCAGAAGGGCTGATGGTGCAGATTGGCAGAATCAGTTCTGTCAGTTGCCCAGTCTGTCCCAGGGCAACTGTGGCTACAATAGTAGTTTACCACCACTGAGTGTGGAGTGAATATATATAATGATTTGCAAAATGTCTTTGTGACATATGTTTGTGAAAATATTTACTTACAAAGATAGAACGATCTAATGCCATACTGTGAAACATCCTAGACAAAGCAATAAGCCTAAGTTTAAAAACACAGTGGAGCACTCCCTGTACATCACAAGGTGGAACAGAGTGTTCTGTTTGAGAGAACTGTTTTTGAGGAGGTAAAATTATTAGAACGTGGATTACCACTCACAAGAGTCCATTCTGCGTAATATAGTGTCTTTAACAGACTCATGTGGTTGTAATGGCGTCTTCCAGCCACTACGAGCACATGTCTCAGTGTTTCTTTATCTTTATATGTCCTAATAGACTCCGGGTGCCATTGTTCCTTTTGTGTGATGCTTTGCTGACACGATGCATTCACTGTCCGCCCGTCCAAACAGAGCCGGCTGTGTGGCGTTCCCATGGCGACAGTGGTGGCGGCGGTGCGTTCAGGTGCCTCGTCTTTTGTGGGAGAACATTGTCGCGGCGCATCAGTATTCAAAGTATTCAGCTGCCTCCGGCTCTCCTCTGTCACATCTGGACTCGTCTTTTGTACCGGAATTTTTTATTTAATATATATATTTTTTTCATGGTGCACGTCTCCATAGTAACTGTCCCTTTACCTCCGTGTTTGTGGAAGACAGAGAGAGAGACAGCGAGGAGGAGAGGAGGGAGAGAGGAGGAGAGAAGGAGAGAGAGAGAGGAGGGGGAGGGAAGGAGAGAGAGATAGCAAGAGAGAGAGAGAGAGAGGAGGAGAAGAGAGAGAAAGAGACAAAGAGGAGGAGAGAAGGAGAGAGACAGAGAGGAGAAAGAGAGAGGAGAGAAGGAGAGAGAGACAGAGAGGAGGAGAGGAGAGAGAGAGAGGAGGAGGAGGAGAGAGAGACAGAGAGGAGAAGAGGAGAGAGAGAGAGGAGGAGGAGAGAGAGAGAGACAGAGAGGAGGAGAGGAGAAAGAGAGAGAGGAGGAGGAGAGAGGGGGAGAGAGAGACAGAGAGGAGGAGAGAAGGATAGAGAGGAGGAGAAGAGAGAGAGGGGAGAGGGAGAAAGAGGGAGAGAGAGACATGGGAGTGGAGAGAGCGTAGGAGGAGTGAAGGAGAGAGAGAGGTGGAGGAGAGAAGGAGAGAGATAAAGAGGTGAAGGAGATAAGGAGAGAGAGGAGAAAGGAGGAGGAAAGAGAAGAGAGAGAGAGAGAGACATGGGAGTGGAGAGAGCACCTCTCTCCTCTAGAAATGGATGAGAGAAAGGAGTGAGAAAGAAAGAAAGAGAGAAGAAAGGGAGAAATAGAATGAGAGAGAAGAAAGAAAGAGAGAGTAGAAAGAGAGAATGATAAAGGAGAAAGAAAGAAAGAGAAGGAGAAAGAAAGAAATATAATGAGATAGAAGAAAGAAGAGAAAGAGACAAAGAGAATGAGAGAAACAAACCACATACTCAGTTATTCGGACATCTCCCTCTTTTTTTAGCTACTTTACTGCACTGTAACTGTTCATTTAAGCCGAGACACTTGTGATTCGATATATCATGATGTTCCACGATATTATTGTGAGATTCTGACATACGATATGATGATTTTTCTGTCATTGTTTGACCTCTACTGAGAATGAGGAAAACCTGGATGTGTCTGTTTGCAGGTGGACACAGGTTTTGTTGTGATTGTGGAACTTTCTTTAAAACAGTAAGAGCTCAGGACAGTTACATTTTCAACATTTCAACATAAAAAACAGGAAGTGAGAGCTTCAAAGTGTCTTAGTTAAAAGTCCACAACAGGTGCTCCTCAAGAACAAGGCTTAAAGCTACAGATTGTCAAGATGAGCAAGATTGTAATGGAAAAACTTACTGTGATAATGTAAAAAACAGTCAAAAAGTCTGAGAAACTTTGTTGAAATTTGAATAAAAAGTCCTGCAGTCAGTATATGGAACAACATTAACAACATTAAGTTTAGGATAAAAGTCCCTTAATTACATGAGTTACATGAGACAGTTATTAAGTTTATCTCAAATAACCAAAGGACTTTTATTCTAATACTTCAGTTCTCATCTTCACAACCTGTTCCTGAGGGTGGGACGAGATACAAATTCCACAAAAAGAGACGAGGAACGAGATTGGACCTACAATGGACCTAATGAATACATTGTGCGATCCAGTTTCCTTTATTTTATGTTTTTGGTGTCACTGTAGCTTTGCTTTTTGGGACAATGACATATAAAACATTTTCAACAGGCAAATTTTTAAATTTTGTTTCTATCGAACTTTTTCAAATATTTCCAATGTCAGGTGCATAAATCTATGTATTAAAAAATGCCATGTGGTGCGGAGAATAACCTTAAAATTGTTTTATTTTCTAAAACATGGTTGGGATGTTAGTCTAAGTTCTGAGTCATATGAACATGAGATTGAGATTCAAAAAAATGGACACACATGGACAATATTTGTTAGAATTTTATGGGGGAAAAATCCATTCAAGAAAGATGAAATTTCATGTGGGACTAAAAACACTTCAGAAAATATGACAAAAAAGAAAGAAAAAAATGTGATTAGTCATTTTAAAGAAGTTTAAAAATCATGAGTTAAGGGCGGACGGTCGCAGCACATGAACATTTGACACTTTAAGGACAAAAAACATGCAGAATAACTCAGGATTTGTGAAAAAATTATTTAATTCCATGGAGGTCAGAGGTACTACAGGCATTTGACACTTAAGGACAAAAAACATGCAGAATAACTCAGGATTTGTGAAAAAATTATTTAATTCCAGGTCAGAGGTACTACAGGTATGTGGAAAATTATTATGAAATTTGAACCTTTTTAACTAAAGAAACTGCAATTGCACACACACATCACGTCACTGACCCGACAAAAACTTCTCAAAAAATGTAGCTCACCATCCGGACTTAGCTCAATTTTTGTATCCAATCCAAATGTAAAAACATGGAGAAAAAATCTCACAAGATCCTTTTCAGCAGATCTTGTCCCATCCCATCTGTTCCATATTTTAACATTTCTGTTTTTGATTTTCATTATCAGTTTTGTTTTTAGTCCTATTTTGGAAAAAAGACCCTGAAGCTGCAAAAGGTTCAGACAAAATATGAAATGCAGATTCCAATTTTCTCAATGGGAGCTGTTTACGCCTAATCGTCTGAGCGTTGTATTTGTATTTAAATCCAGGTCAGATGGTCCCTGGAGCCTGGAGGAGATGTTTATCTGTAAAGTGTGCATCATGAGACCATCAGCTGGACTTATCTTATAGAACAGATCTTCATAATGACCTCAGGCTCGTTCTCTGCTCCTCACTTCAGCTCAGCACACAAAACATGATCACTCACCCGCTAATGATGGAACAATAACCCAAATATCGTGATACAATATCGCCAAAAGTCTCACAATAGCATCAAGTCTTATTACTTAAATTTGTTGTCATGGTGATTCTAGTGTCTTTTTTGTGATTTTAACATCTTTCTTGTTCTGTAAAACACTTATTTTGTGTATGAATTGTGCTATTGTACAAATACACTTTCTTTGCTCTGGGTGCAGAAGTTGCTAAAAAACAGAGGAAACTACATAGACCATGATGCTTTGCTGTTGTCAGAGTAGACTACATAAAGAAATGTTAAGAAGCACTATTAAGTCTTAAATCTTCAACGCTTTTAAAAGAGCATTTAAAGTTGCATTTTCACAGTTTTGTTCACCTCCACAAAATATTGCAGTTTATAAAGTATTGTAAGTATCGAGGGATTTTGATATCGTGACATACCTATCCCCAACATTAGAATATACACATATATAGGTAGAAATAAAATTATAGTTGTGCTGCAGGTGTGGACTTGTCAAAAACGTCTTGACTTGTTTACGAATTGATCCTAAAACTAAAAGTACAATGAAATACACAAGTGTTTAGAGCAGATTTACAGTGGTCTGGACCTGAAGTCTTTTCACTGTTTAGACAACAACAGTTTGTTTGCTCTGCGTTTGTTTGACGGTTCGAAATGCCGCTCTCAACGTCTTTTTTTTTTTTGTTTTAAATCAGTGGTTTAGCGGTCAGATCCACTAATGTACAGGTTCGCGGTGCGATTCTAGCTCCCTCAGATGAATGCAAGCACCAGGGCAGCCATAGCAGTTAAGTTCCAATCGGAAAAATATAATATTAATAAAAGAAAAGAAAACATGGAGCATTGCCTTTCATGTCCAGATTGTGTTTTCACTTTTCACTTTCACTTCACTTCAACACTCTACAATTAAAGTGTTTATGTCCTCATTTACATATTTTGTTAATTTATTTTACATTCAGTGACAAATAACTTCTGTGCACAACCTTTCATAAGTCACTACTTTGCATGAAAAAAACCTCAGTTTATTGACAGGATTACTCAGCTGTTCTTATTCTCTGCTACATTTAGGTGTTCACATGGACTGGACTCTGAAATGTTCACTTCTAATATGTTAAACCCGTAGACCGTATATATGAATGGACGTAGCTAACACGCTAGCCACCGTGTGTCAAACAGGAAGTGCTCCAGGAGAATCCTTCTGACTCTGACTCCAATTGACTTACATTAGGATCTTGTGGCTCTTCTCTCAGCAGCAGGTCCAGAGCTTGGTCTTAAAATGTTGTTATCAACCTGCTCTACGTGATCCTGATTTTTTTTTTTCGCTATTTTGTTCGTCAAACAAATCCTATTCAGAACATAGAGCCTGAGTCCACATTCACTCCTGTAACCGTGGACATCACAAGCCTCATTTCATTTCGCTAAACACACACATCACACCATAAAACCCAACTTGGTACAACTCCTCCAGCACAAAGGTTCTGCATTTCTTTCTAATTTCTTAGAAAGTACTTATTACTGACACAAATGCTGCCATTGTGTCCTTGGGCAAAACACTTAACTCACCTCACCTGTGTGGGTGTATGAAAGGCCACATTTACATGATGGTTTTTAATTCTGAAATTATTGTTCTGAATCAAATAGAATTCAAAATTTCTCCTTTGAATTTGCATGGAAATAGTAATTCAGCTGGACTTATCTTACAAAACAGATCTTCATAAAGACCTCAGGCTCGTTTTTTGACTTGTGTGAGCTTTAAGTCATGTTAGAATGTTGTTAGCTCCCCAAAAACAGACCTGGAGTTGTGGTTTGTTTCATTCACATGTTTAACTCTTTATGATTAGTCTACATCTCCAAACATAAAGCAGTAGTTTTCAAGTGACCATCTCCTTTTACCTTTTTTCAGTGAAGATTTGCAGTTCCAGGGCTAAAATGATCCAAATGATTCTCATGAAGGTGTGTGGAGTTTAAAAACACAGTGGAGCACTTCCTGTAATACTACAAAACACAACTCCAGGTCTGTTTGTGAAGAGGAAACATTAGAATGTAGATCAGAAAATATTGTGATATTGCTTCTTTACACCACAGTCTCATTTGTCTCCTCTTTCTCTCTTTGCTGCTCTGCTCTTAATTACACATCTGTCTCTTCTGGCCGTGAAGAAGAGGAGGAAGAGGAGGAGGAGCAGGTCTGGAAGGGCTCCACAGATGTGCTCCAAATGGGTTTTTAACGTGGACAGAACAATGAGAGCCTGTCGTCCTCGTCTCGGCGCTGTCAGGGGAGGGGGCTGGCGTACATGGGCTGGCGTGCCTCCTGAGCAGTCAGAACATCAGACCAGAGCACCGAGGAGGAGCCAGGAATGCACTTAAAGCCCGCCGTACTCTACAATAACAAGAGAATTTGCTCGATTTTTGGCTGCGATTTGGTTTTCCCCCCGAGTTTAGAAAAGTGTGACCCGACTTTTTGTCTGTGTGCGATTTTGAAGCTGCTGTGCTCCTCATGTTTGAGTCAGTATCATTGTTACCACCAAACATTAGCATCGCTACGGTAACAGGAGGATGGATACGAAGACGCAAAATAATGAGAAGATTTTATTTCTCAGCTCTCGTAAAGTGGTAAACATAAAGTGCAGCGTCTCCTTCACATTATCCAAATACTGACATCCACAGTCCACAAAACCGCAATCTAGTTTGAGACGTTCTTTAAAAGTAAAAAGGCGTAAAAAAGTTCCTCACGTGTGTTTGTTTATCCACGAGAGATGTAGCTGCCGATTAGCGATAGTGACTTTACTTCCTGTGGACTTTATCGCTTCTTTTTATGCTTTAAAAATTCTGTATCTGAAGGATTGCCCCACATTTCACAAATAATAATCACACAGTTTTGACTTGTATCTAAACTAGATCGGAGATTTTAAATCCCATCAGATAATCCTTGTGTCTGTGCATGTTTAAAAATCCTTTAAGACCAAAAAATCCTGTAGTGTGTTGTGGCCGTAAAGCTGCACCGTGTAACTTGTTTGCTGCAGTGTCCGCCACCCGCTTGTCTCCATGGAGATGTGCCAAGAATGTTCCACAGTAATCTCCATGGAGACACGCAAGACAAATCACAGACTAGATTTGCAGAAAAGCGAGCACGACCATGTTTTTTTAATATATAGAGATATTTTTCATCACCTGTAGTTGAATAAATGCAAGACGGATTAGAATTTAAACCATAACAGCAAAATCACTGTTATAGAAAAAGACTCCTTTTGTAGACACTGATGAATGTTGAAGCAAAGACGAAGAGTTTATTTCTTGCAAGAAATAGGTCTGACCGGCAACCGGCAGCATGTCCCCCTTACACCACCCCCCGAATGATACAGAGCACCAAGTTTTTATACACTGGGATATGAGGGCATATCAAAGTGATAAGGTGACGACTCCTACTAAGGTGTGGCCAGATGTTCTCCTGTTGGCCTTCCTGACCAGGATGTCACCTGTGGAGTTAAAACAATACAAGGTGTGGTCTATTTCAAAGGATAGGAAGAGATCTGGAAGTAAACTGCTTGATCTGCCATATGCCTTTGTCACGTCCAGACAAGATTGCTTCCTACAGGAGTGTATTGCAGGATCATCCTGACACATATTTAATTACCCAACCAAATAGGTTTTAGTTACAAGACCAAATATGTTTTAATTTACTTTACAATCACCATGGAGACAAACAGGTTGCAGACCCCTACAAAAATGTTACACAGTGCACATTTAAGTCAGAGTGCTTCAGAATAACATTACTCAGGTAGTGCCCCAAACTCTTTTTTAATTTGAAGTGAATGTAATAAGGTAAAATAAACTCACATAATGTACAAATCTGTTATCTTTAAAGTATACATTACAAAAACGAAACATTAGAAAAAGTTGATGGTTCAATTTCTACTACTGTATAGTTGTGTCATTGAGCAAGACACTCATATTGTCATTCTATATTTCTTGTTGATTGATTTAGATGAAGATGCCACAGACACAGTTTCAGACAGTCTGCCCGTGGCAAGTTTCAGAATGAAGGAAAATGTGGACTGTTACCATGGCAATTCACAATTTAAATAGATGTAAATGTACAAAGTTAAAGAGGAGGTACTGTATTACACGTGTATGGGGTATTAACTGTAAAACATCACATACTTAAATCACTGCGTTACTGTTTATTGTTTGATGATTGTTTGGTTTGCCGGCAGTTTTGCTCCCCGCGCCAAGTCACTCCCCCTTCACTATCACAACACAATTGTCGTACATTCGAAACTTGTAATTGTACTATTTAAATTCAATTAATTTAGTCTTATGAATTTTATAACAGAAATATTGCATTTTAATTCTCAGGGCAGTACATACAGTTTTGTGTCATGTTTTTTGCATATTTATTAAGAATTGTCGTGTGAGAACATGGGTGATGTAGGCTTGTGGGCGGAGCCTTGTACAGAATCTTACAGCGAAAGAGGGTTTGAATAGGGCCCAGGAAAGACAGAAAATGACTCAAACATGCTTGTTTTTTGATAAGGAAATAACAATATCATGTGGGAAAAAGCTCCAAAAAGTCGATCTCACATAATACCTAAATTTTTAATACAAAAAAGATATTTGCAAAGCTTTAAAACCTTGACTAATAAAGATTTTAGTCAGTAATCCGTTATCTTTGGAGCATTATAATAGGCAATTTTCACCAATAAACACTCACACAGTTAAAAAAGCATAGGAAAAAGTGTTTTGCTCATGGGCACTAAGATGTATTATGCATATTGCAAATAGAGGCAATTGAACCACCAACCTTGGAGTTAAAATGTAAAAATCTCTGTGAACTTACTTAATCTCTGTGAGTGCCACCTCAAAATGTCCTGTTAAAATTCTTTTGTCTTAATAATAACTTGGCGAAATGATTCAAATTATGATTCATTTTCATAACTCTAGTTGGTTTCATTTCTCTGTCGTGACAACCTCCCGTGAATCACCTTTCAAAATAAGACCTGTCCTGTCAAAATAAAGCTCAATCCATCAAAATAAGGCTCTTAACTGCACTGTGAGTCAGAGTGCATTAGATTAGCCTGTCCTCCAACAGCAGAGGGGGCGTTCTCCTGCCTCTACCCCAGCCGCCCCTCTCCTCTGTGGGCAGGAATCTGAGGACGGGAGGCGCTGTCTGGAGGTTTGAGCACCAAGAAAGAATCTGACAGGAAGCTCAGATCAAAGTGAGGGAGTTTTGGTACAGGATTTGCTAAATGTGTTTTTGCAGAAATTCAAGCTTTAGCGGAATTAGGGATGAAGGTGCTCAGCATAGTGTCTACTCATGTGTTGTTGTACCTTTTGGCAAGAAATTTCACCAGGTTTAATCCAATAGACGCAAAAGAGTGGGTCAAATGCAAGATCCTTCCCTTACCTAAAGCCAAGTGAAAAGTCTGTTTGCATCACGGAGCCCTCAGCCAATCAAATGTTTTGGTTGTAGTGAGAATCATTTAATAATTAATATATCTACTCAACCAATAATTATAATAAATACA
>KN490241.1:0-11145 GCA_000787155.1 Scartelaos histophorus
TTATTTATATATTATATAAATTCTATATTTATTCAAGACTCATACTCAATAAAAACATGGAGCTGGACAAACCCTAAGAGAAGTAAGAAGAAAGAATGAAGAATGAAGTGCGTCTGGAGATCCTCAGTGGAATAATAATAATATAATAATAATAAACGAAAGTAAAGGTCCCAGACACTGTGAAAAGCTTTTTCTGTACAACAGAAAAATACAACAGAAAAATAACCAACTTTCCCACAAAGAAACAGAACCTCCCAAAACACTGTTCATCTGTCACCTAAGTCCATACAATAACTGACAGATTTAAGTCAAGTTTATAAAATCCTTCAGAAAAACACACTCTTCTTCTTCTTCTCCTTGGTTATATTTGGTCTCAAAGGCTGTGGGACATTTGGAAATCATCACTTTGCAGCAAAAGGAAAACCCTCTGATTGTTTTTCATGTGTCCATTAATATAAATTAAAACATGATTAACACAGAAGAGTTTTACTGCAGCAAATAAGTCCAATGTTACACCCAGACACCCACACTGTCACACAAAGTGAACGGCACAACTTTCACCCAAAACATTCAATTTATCCACCAAAATATTTGTTTGACTAGAAGCAAAAGTATTTGATCAAGTTTGCAATTAAAGAAGAATTAAAAATATATATCTACATATTCGTGGCCATAGGAGCTGCTCAAACCCTGATCCTGTCAGATCTTAGACTCTGGGCCTGGACCACTGGGAAAATCAGGGGCCCGGGGGGGCGCCAGTCGCAGAAACTGTCGTTGTGTCTTTAGGCAAGACACTTCATCCACATGAATAGTAAGAGAGTAGCATGACTGATGGTGCAGATTGTCAGTCTTGCTTCCATCAGTCTGCCCCAGGGCAGCTGTGGCACCACTGAGTGTGGAGTGAATGAAGAACTGTAAAGAGTCTTAGAATGTCCAGGCAAGCGCCTTATAAAACTGAAGCTTTATTATTTATTTGATATTTACTTTATCAGCAAAATATTAGAGCTAATAAAAACTTTATTGTCAACTTTATTTTGTGATACATTGAGAACTGTGAGTTTATGCTTAATGTTTTATCTTGAAAGACATTCAAGCTCAAGTCAAGCCAAACAGCTCAAATGGAAGTTAACACAGCTTTGCACCATTTTGTACAATCTTTATTTCTTCTTTGCAGTAACTCCAATATTTCCAGCACATTTTCTTGTGAAACCACCAAATGAATGATGAATATTCACTCTTCAAGCTTAAAACAGCCTCTTCTTCTTCTCTGTTCTACTGCAGCCGTAACGTCAAGTGCAGCAAAGGTTTAAGTGTTCAGTCCTCAAAAATGTTTCCTCTAAAAAGCCTCATCAGTCAAGTCCTTGAAGCAAAGCAGCAGACTCCTCATTTCTTACCTGTGTGAAGAAAATGAAAACAGTGAATAAATGCCTTTTTTTGACTTGACAATGACCAAACAGCAACCAGACAATGTTAAGAGACAATGTCATTCATTTATGTTTGCATCATTATAATACAAAACTAACTCTTTTAAACTTTAAAGGGTCCATAAAGGGTCCATATTATGCAATTTAGGCCATGTTCTTCTCTCAATAAGGAAACTCTCTGTTCCACCTTGTGATGTCGTGTGGTAATAACAGGAACTGCTCCACTGTGTTTTAAACTCCACATCACTAGAGTCATTTGGATCTTTTCAGGCCTGGAGTTACCGTTCTCTAATGAACTAAAGGTAAAAAGGAGCTGTTAACATGAAAACTACCACTACATGACAGCACAAGATGAAACAGAGTATTTTAAGCTTAAGAGATGCAGATAGACAGACTAATAATAAAGAAATATGAAAAATATATGAATGAAACAAAACACAACTCCGGGTTACTTTTGAGAAGGTGACAGCATTATAACATGACTAAAAGCTTGTAAATAGGACCTTTAAAGCATGTGACACTGTTGCCTTCTCATTAAAAATCTACCAGAAGGTGTCTACACTGTTTAGAATAACACAAACTATATGTTTAAAGTCACACTGATGAGCAGATTTCACATCTGGCTTCTACTGGTGAAAAAAAATGCATAAAATGAACTTGGGGATGTTCTCTCTAAAAGACCCATCACTCACAATTACAAATGACTCAACAGATCTGAATTAAAATTGTATTAATTGCACAACCCAAAGGCCATTTAGATAGATTAGATAGATAATACTTTATTTATCCCAAAGGAAATTCATTATTTCTATCCCATTTGTATTAATGATAATATTTTTTCTAGAAACTATGCACTGAGGACACTCCACAAGGTTGTTGACTGTCTGGTTTCAACATCCAAATGGCTCCAGTCCTAATTCCTTGTGGATACATCAAAACACATGCATGTATTTCTAATAAGACATGCTGTCCTTTGTAGGCCTCCACACATGGACTCCATAACTCCCAATTCATCCCCCTCCTCTCAGTCCGCTCTTTCAACTCTCATCATGAAAGAAAAACGCAGCCACGAATTTCTTTTGAGATGCCCAGGGACACACACAGAGATCAGCCCCAAATAAAGAACGCACATAAACAACACAAAAGGGAGCTGGACTCTAAACAAAAACATCAATACCGAGCCCACAATAGAGCAACAGGAAGACGCAGTGCCCCGAGTGACCACAGGGGGCCCCGCTCTGTGTGATGTGGCCCAAAGCAGCCCTCCTCCTTGGGGCCATGGCCGTCTGTAGTGGCCTCCGCAGCCAAAGGGGAAGAGCATCCTGAACTAATTGGTTTGCCCCGACATGCATCCTTATCTTGTGAGTCAAGAGGAATTCGGCTTCAGAAAACCCATTTCCTATTAAGTGTGAACCACAACAAAGAACGTGTGGAGTGAGACAGTTGCACTTTTAACACAACAGATTTATAAGGAAAGGAAATTGGGGACTATAATCAGTTAGTTGTAATTGTTCATGTCCTGAATGCATCAAGAATTTGTGACTTTTTCCTGTTTGATTGTCCTAAACAATAACAAAGTGTAGTAATGAGTGTTAAACATCATGAGGAAATATTAATAATAACAAGGAAGGACAGAATATCAGATTAACAGATATATGCCAAAAAAAATCAACACTTCAACATTTATTGATACATGACCAAACAATTTAAAATCCTTAATTCACTCGATTTAAATGGTCTAAATGATCATTCCTCTTGCAAACGTTACGACATCAAACTTTCTGAATGATACGCGAGTTAATGCAATGGTTATGAGACAGATAAAGTGCTTTACTTTATCTGTTTTTTTACTATCCTTTTGTTTTTATTTTTACAATTGTGAGAGTTTGATTAGAGAGAGCTGTGGTGTAGTTTAGTGGATGAGCAGAGGTTTTAGCTGTTCCTACCTGGGAGTTTGAGCCACTTGGGGACCTTCCCTGGATCAGACCTGGGTTTGGGAGCCTGGTTCTGGCTGGGTGGGTCTTCATGAGATGGTCCGCTGGTGTCCATCTCCTGCTCTGGTGAAGACTCTGGCTCCTCTTGGTGCTGATGGCTCCCCGATGGTGTTTGTGACGGGAGAAAACTGTAGTCATACATAAAAGAGCAAGAGTAAAAGCTTCATCAAACAAAACAAGTCAGTATTTTTTACTTTGTTTTGTTGTATTTTGGTTGATGTTTTCATGGTGGCAATAAAATTTGGAAACATAAAACAGCTCAGCATTTAAGACATGGTAGACTCATAATTTCCTCCTTTCTTTGTCAAACAGGTATTAAAACAAACTTGGCTTTTAATATTTGTTTTGTGGACATGAATAAGAAAAATCAAAGTCGTTTGACACAACCACACAAGACAGAGCATTTTATTCCTCCAACGTCTGTCAGTATTTTGTTTGGAGCATAGTTAAGAAGATCATCTTTAGACGTCCCAATGAAAAATACCAAACAATATAATTGACAATTTAAAACAATTTGATCCTGCTTTGATTAAAATTGTATTATTTGCACAGTCCTAGTGTTATGATTGAGAACATGTTATTAATTTTCTATGGGTTCAAAGGGTCACACGTGTCTAGTAAAAAAAAACCCAAAAAAAAACCCCATAGCTGCTGTTTAAAAAGATCAAATATGATTTAAAACATTTGGATCTTGATTTGATTAAAATTAAATGTGAAATTAACTGCGCACCCTTGAGAATAAGACATTTGCTATAGGCAGTGTCACCAGTGTTTAGTAAAAGGCCCATAATTGCTGTTAGAATTTCTAGTTTCATAATTATAGCAAATCTAGATGAATAGAAAAATAAAAGAATTACATAGTCATTTTCCTTTAGTGAAGTGAGCCTGTCAAGATCACACATTCTGAATGTTGATATAATCCTGAATATAGATGGTAAATGCATCGGTTTTGAGCCATAAAAGGTATTCGCTCTTTTACGGCTTAAATCTAATCAAATAGCCAAAAAAATAACCAAACATCTCCTAGGAGTGCAAAGCAAATGTTCACACAATAAATACTGGCCCCAAAAAATACTGCTGGAGCTTTGACAGGCCTAGAAGTGGTCATCAAAGGAAAAACTGACGCCTGATCCCCCCATTACCTTAGACCTTGGTGATACACAGTGTTAAAGTGGAGGACAACAGGTGGGGAGGACTTTTGGGAAGCGCCTCTATCTTTAGCGGAACAGGAAGAGGTCTGTGTGAGAATGTGTGGAGGAAATGAGGTGCATGGGGGCACCTGCTGTTTAGGCTGAACCTCAAAGGGATTCCAGTGATGACAGCTTTGTGACAGGAAAATGAGCTGCTGCCGCCGGTTACAAGTGCGTATACACCCAGTTCACCGCGGTGCACGTGTGCACTCACCTCGAGATGGACTCGTTTGCTTGTAAGGCTGAAACTGAAGAGTCTAGCAGCTCTGTTTTTAAGTAGGAGTCTGTAAAACAAACAAACAAACAAACAAGTGGAAGTTTAAAATGGTCCAGGGACATGCCAAAGGAAGAAGTCACCAAGTGTTTGTCACGATAAATACCACATTGACTTTTATTCTTTCTGCAATATTCTAAGATTTTAGCTGTAGATGACTGGATTATTGACTAAAACTACAAAATCTAATTATGTAAGTGTTTCATTTATTTAGTGCAGCTCATGTTTTTGATGATGCTGTTCATGTAGAAGACTTTCTGAGGAATGATTCTGTTTTATGGTTTGGTTTCAATATGATCATTTATCGTCTATATTTATGTCAGCAATATATTGTACTTTAAAATTTGTTATCACGACTGGCCTAACCAATGTAAGGTAATGTTGAACTACATGTGATAGCATTAAAAATAGAGTAAAGCCCATATCTACATTTAAACAGAGCTCCCAGAGATCAAAGCTTTTTGTCAATGATAAGAAATCCACTTAAATATCTTCTTGTATAGTGGAATCTATAATTTCTCAAAGTATGTCACATTTCTGTCGAATAGCAAAAATATAATCCTATTATCAGCATAATCTTTAAAAATACAGTAATCTATGCAATATGTTTCCTTTGGACATATTCATACAGTTTACTGAAGCTCGTGTTTTCCTTTATGGCATATTTTCTTTTATCTAATTATAACACAGTCAAAAGTACAGACCTGTCTTTACATCAGACCCAAAGTAGACTAATGCACCAGGAAACAGGTCAGCCTGAAAGAGAGAAACATGAACAGAAGTCTTAGAAAATGTTGACCACACGTCATATTTTCTGCAAAACATGGAAAATAGCAAACACAAAACTGTCTCCTCCTCGTACACGCGAGCCACCACATCCAAGAGGGGCCTCAGCTCCATCCTGGAGATGGTTCATAGCTGCGGGTTCTGAACGCCTAACCATAGATCTTTGAAGTGGAACCACAAAATGAGCACCAATCAAATGGTTAGTGCAAACACTTTCACCCCTGAAGCACAAACTCCTCTGAAGAGCTGCTCCTAATGGTTTTAATGGACCAGTCTGAGGCAGGAAATTATCAAGCGTACAATTATGAGGCAGCGGCACAGACAGGCAGGCTGCAATCCTCTGTCACGTTAACGTCACTTTCATTCCTGTGTGGAGGAGAAATGGGAGAGGGGAATCTGGGACGGTAAAATAAACAGATTTGGTGACATCATTTAAGATTTGAAGTATTTTTATTCTATAGTTGAGACTTAATTACTTTCCTACTTTTCCTACTTTACTTTTCCCATTTGTAAATAATATATGGTATAGTGTTGTCATGATACCCAAATGTCTCAATTTCTAAGGAAAAGACAATATACAGATTTTGATAGTGATCATAAGAACATCTCGTTTTAACAAAAATAGTTTATTTAATATTGCATGGTCTTGTACTAGATACAGATTGGGCAGTAGGGGCATAAGAATGTGGCACTGGAGGTTACACAGGTGGCGCTGTTTGTTTTGGATGTGGCTCTAAACCAGGAAAACATACTGGATCGTAACAGGAAATAAGTTTAGGGTTAGATTGTTTAATCAGTGTGATAATGACTTTTTGCTGGCAGTTACTGTTATAGAACAATATTTGTACTGTTATTTATACAATATAGTTATATAGTTACTAAGATTAGAATCAGTTTTGTAATAAATTATTGATGCTGTAAAAGAAAGAATGATTGACTTTGTCCTTGGGATTAGTTTATATCAGATATAAACTTAAAGCCAGTCAGTATCTGGTCAGGAAAGGCTGGATGCTGGACTGGTGCATCTCAAAGTTGCCATGTTTTATTTTGCTCCAGTTACAAAGGGAGATAGTATTTGCTTTATACTTTTGTTTTGATAGTGAGCTTATTCATGTCTATTTTGAAACATTTTTATGCATTATTGACTATGAATAGGAAAATACCATCTCTACTACAACAACAGTCCACTCTGTGTCCCTTCATTACCCGAGTTGGTCAGATGCTAAATTAGGACGGTCTGGCCTAATTGCTATTATTGCAGCGCTCTGAACAGGAAACAATGTGTTACAGTGGGACAGGAGGCATTTTAGCTATGCACTCCCCCTGACAGGCGCACCTTTGGCGGGTGGGACGGGGCAATGGGACAGGACTGAAACATGCTGTGATGGGAGGCAGAAGTGTTGGGCTGCGGGAGGGGACCGGGTATCAAAGGGCTGTGATACATTCCTTTCTTGACATGACACAAAGTGATTAAAGTGAGCGTTTGAGGCAGACAGACAGTGAGCACATATGCGCCTCCAAAATGTGGCACGCGAGAACTTCTGATTAAAGATTTTGCGCGCTGAGATTGATGTAAGGCGTGCGTAAGAGATTATGGATTGTTTTTGTGTTCTTTTAAGGCCCTAATGGATAGAGACATGGGGGTGAGGGGGGTGGTATGAGGGAGACAGTGGAGGGGCACAGCTGAGGGGAAAGTGCAGCTCACAATGGGACTTAAAAGGAAAAAAGAAAGGTGCAACACTTGCCTCAGTGCAAGAACTAAAGTTCTATTTGAAAGCCGTGTGACGATATTGTCTTTTGTACCGAACTCTTTGAGGAGTAAATCTTGTTTATGATCATCACGCCGCACATCAAACAAATGTTCTCCAATTTTGTCCTGCTTATTTAAATTCAGTTTTGCTGAAGAGTGGGCACGAATCTCACAAATCAAAGTAACAGTTCATTGTGTCTTAATTCTCATTATTGGAATAGCTCTGAACTCAAAGGCAACAAAGCATCAAGGCTGCCCGTTGCTGTGAGAGAGAGAGAGGGTGCGTGTCAAGATCAAAGTGAGGCCTGTATTAACCCCATGTGCCAGTCTGGGAAAAATCAGGCCCAGCTGGGGTCAAGGACAGTGGAGCGAGGGAACAAGTGTTAGCCGGGAATGTGGCGAGCCTTTGAAGAAGAGCAGGGGCCCAAACATCCATTTTACTCTCACTACATTTGTGTACAGCAGACAAGAGCTCAGAGGGGCAGGATTTAGAGCTGTTGTTTTGTAATGAGAGAAATGTTCATGATGTGGCTGAAATGGTCTGAGGGGTTCCTACCTGGTAAAGTGTCACTGAAGAATCTTTCAAAATGGTTTTAGGTGGAGTGATAACTGAAATAAGAAGTTAAAAATGAGAAAATGGTGCAGCTGAAACAACAAAAACTTTTGTTTTGCCACTAGGAGCCTACATCCCGCAATGAGTGCACCCCATTACAGAGACTATAATAGACTTGTATAATAAATATCACTCAAATATCACAACATTATTTTCAGTTAACAGAATATAAGAAGCATACATGATTACAACTGGGGTGTTATATTTGTATATTTAATTAATTACTTTGCTTGTTTAACATTTAAAAAAATAAATAATGCCAAAGTATTAACCAAACTGTACAAGGTATTGTTTATTCATGGTGTTTACACTGATATTTGGTAACAAACCCTCTGAAAATACTCACACAAATAGAAGGAAAGTTGTGGATCTTCTAAGTGATTTCTGACAAACTGCCTCAGAGCTCCCACTGGACACACAAACAAGAGGGTCAATAATCTGTGTACAGCACTTTTCAGTCATGTTTCATGTGGAAAGTCCCTCTTTGTTGTCATGTTCTGCTGCTGTTGTGTTGCCTCTGGGCTGAAGTGGGTCTGAATTATAGAGTTCAATCATATTTGGGGTCTCAGTGTCACCCTGGTGTGGCCGCTGTCATTACAGTCATGAATGTGGTGAGGGAGCCACAAGTAGCTTTAACATAGCAGCCATACCTGTGGCTAGCCATCTGAAATGAGCAGTTCCCACACACACAAACACACACACCTGTCTCCAGGGGCCTGAAGAAACCCTGTAGAACGTGTCTGTCTGGAAACTGGATCCTCAGGACCACCTGGAACACAGACACTGTTATGTGTGAACATCCACTATTGGCCACAATACAGCAGTGTGGTTGGTTTGGCAAAGCAGCATTAGTGTATCACTTATAAAGAGGAAGGAGCAGTGCACCAGTATATTTTTCTCTGGGGCTTGGGCAGAAGAATTAAATCCCAAAAGACTTCTTACTCCTTGGCAAAATTGGTAGTATGACTGACTGGTAGTAGTAACATAGTAATTCACTGTTCTTTAATTTTCAAACTGTGAAACTGTGCAACATCTGATACATGTCATCTTCATAAATAATGAAGATAAAGTTAATAAAATGAGTGCGCTCACTTTTGGATATTGCTGCATCTTCTCCCTCATCTGAGCTTCTCTCAAAGCTTTAGTCATGAGCGGAGCCTCCTCCAGGAGCTTCCTGTGACAAGGGCATATGAAAACACAGGAAACGCACATGAGGACAACCACAGGAAAAACAAGCTTTGACAGTGTGTGTGGCCATGAGGAGCATCTCTGTGGTGGGACAGATTCTTGTCTGTGTGATCGTAGCAATTCACACGGAAGCAGCACAGAGAAGACAGACACTATACAATGTCCTTGGATTAGCACCCAATAGTGTTTTAGGGTAGGAGAGGATTCCAGATTAATCAAACAAGGGTAAAGACAAGAAACCTCTAAGTATGTAGACTAAGAGAAGTACTGAATTGAAAGACATTTTACATTTATTGTACCTCTCACTCTTGAGCTGTGCAAACCGTTTTCGAACATCATCAACTGTGACCTCAAAGAACTCATCAGGGAGGTCCGTGTCATTCGAATGGTGTAACTGACAGTCCATATGGTACACAAGCGACTCCCTCTCAACTGACTAGAAAGAAAAGCCCATAAGAAAACTGTACAGAATCGGTTTGGTATTGAAGATTTCTGCCCCAATTTACCTCCAGAAATTCTTCTACTTGATCCATATCGTCTTCATGGCAGACAGCTGGCTATCAAAACAAATGGTTAAAATTGTTTATTTTGCATAAATATCCTGTGAACTTCCAAATACTTCCCAGAGAGTAGCTAAACCATGAAACAAAGCAAGATGTTTTATTTGAATGCACAGTTGTAGTTCTTACTAGACTATTGACCAACAATGCAAAAACCAGTAACATTAAAAAGAAGTATTATAAATAAAGACCCAATTTAGTTTAGATAATGACATTAAAACTACAAAGTTGAAACTGAACTAGTTTTTACTGTGGTTAGTCTCACCTTGTTGTTTGACTTATAAGATGACTTTGGTTTCTTGGCTTTGGGTGATTCAACCGCAGAGCCCTGTCCTGTCAATGATGGTTGCACTAATGCAGCCCCGTGTGGACCGCCCAGTCTCTGCCCCCCTCCAGAGAATGGGATAAATGGGGCAGAGGAGGCAGGTGAAGTAGATGAAGTAGATGTAGTAGATGGGGCATGGGTTGAGGAGGAGCAGCAAGGTACCTCCGACGTTGGGACTAGAGACTCTTTAGGCCGCACTGCATCCTGAGAGTTCACACCTTTGTCTTGTTGCTTAGGGATTGAACTGGTTGGATATGTGGCATCATCAGTATTTGCTGTGGTGGGGATCACCTTTGGCCTGTCTGTGCTGGAGCTTGGCTTGTCTGGAGTCACCGTGTCAGGCTGCAGTGGAGCAAGGTCAAGTTCAGGGGCAGGGCGTGGTGTGTTTTGTGGGGCAAGAGGTGCAGGTGCCACAGCCTTTGGCTCAACAGGTTTCTCATTGTTCTGCTTTTCGTGCATTTTGTTCCCCTTGATCAAAAACCTAGAAATCAAATTATTATATATAAGTCAAATTATTTTCTTCAATTCATAAATTAGTTGTCAGATTGCACAAAGGCCAGTAAATATAGTATATGCACTCAATAAGACCCAAATTAAAAATTACTCAAAAGAGAAAGTAAAGTTGTGCAGCTTCTTCTATTTGACCTTGCAGTTAAAATAGGTTTTTCACCATTTGCACATTTCCATTTCATTCTGATGTAACAACTGCTCTGTCTAAGTTATAAAGTTGACGATTATTTAGGTAACAGATTTTAGTTTGTACAATGAAAGAAAGATTTTCCACTGCAGGCTATTTGCCCAATTCTAGAGTTAAACTAGTGAGAATTATTGAAAAGCCAGCGGTCAGATTATGTTACAAAGATTGTTAAATATGCCATTGTCTTCTAAAAAGTAAGGTTAAATGAAGACAAGAAAAAGCATAATACCTTCTCTTTAATCATTCAACAGACCTGACAATGGCACTTCCTCCTGTGAGACCAAGAGACTTCAGAGTGGCATTTTTCAGAGCTTCTTCTCCAGCCACCTGCGCACACACACACA
>KN490242.1:2483-19007 GCA_000787155.1 Scartelaos histophorus
ATCATGGACCAATGGATAAAGTTACCTGAAGTTACCTGATGCAACTTTAGAATAGAAATGATGTTATCGTTTTTATCTGTGGTTTACCCATTTTTAGTTTCATTTAGATTTTTTTGGTTTTTGACTGAAGGTTTTCCCCAAAATGAGCTAAAACAATGCAAATATACTGTTAGATCAGACCTTCAGAAAAATAAAACATGTGAATGACATATAATGATTTTGAATAAGACCCAAGGTAAAACACAATGTCATTGAAGTTAAAGCAGGTTCATATAAAGAGCAAAAATATTTTCCCTTGACACAAGTGCACTGCTCAGTCTGTTTGCCACTATTCAAATCAAAAGTGCAACACAGATCCAGCTTTAATGTTTTATTCAAAAGTAAACTCTTACAACCTGAAAAAGACTTACAGCTATGGACTGAAATCAGACTAGAACTGACCAAGACACTAAGTAACAACTGCAGACTAATCACAATGGTGCATCTGAACATTTGGTACCACGGCAAGAGCTTCATACAGATTTTTATATTGCAATGACAATAGACGACAGGGGCGACCATAGCTCAGCTGGTGTTTATCCGACGGTTAGTGGTGACCTGATCTTTGGTAGATCTACAGGTTGGCAGTGCAATTCCAGCTCCTGCAGATGAATGCTGTTTTTGTGACCTTGGGCAAGATGTGTGTGATTTTACACCGCTTTAAATATAGCTCAAGACTTTCTAAAAATCATTCAGGAAAAGTCTTTATTCAATTCAATTCAATAATATTTATTTAATTCATTAAACATACAGTGTTACAGATTTGGTACAATTTTGGTACGTGAATGAAAGGGCACAGAAGGAAGTTTATAATATCTGCTCCTTATCAACTCTTATTCACTTCCAGTGTGTTGCGCTGTTACATAACACAAAAATCAAACATAAATATACAGCTTCCTTACAAAAAAAAAAAACACCACAAAATCATCCTGTCACAGCAGTTTTATACTTTCTTAATAATGATAATTTCAGGCTTTTCTTAAACATATAGATGGACTTGGATTCTTTAATATCAGTTTCAAGACTGTTCCACAGACTCACTCCCTTGATTGAGATACACCTTTCCTTTGGTTTTGTTCTAAACTCTGGTTTAGAGAATAGATCATTTCCTCGTAGTTGATTTCTACTTTCTCTATTTAGAAATCTATTTTGCAGCTTCTCTGGTAAAACTTTTTGATGAGCTTTGTACATGATTTTGAGAATGTTATATTCCACCAAGTCGTTAAATTTCAACGTTTCTAATTTAATAAAAATTGGATTTGTATGTTCTCTATAACTACTTCCATTGATCATTCTAATAGCACGGTTCTGTAAAAGAAAAACTAGTTCAGTGTAGGGTAGTGTAGTGTATTCTATTTATTTGTGTAATTCTTTTCAGTATCAATACTTCAAATGAGTATCCAGTTTTGATACTATATAGGTTTGTTTTCATACTGCAAATGTATTTTTGACAACCCTCCTAGATACTTTTCCCCTGCGCTGGATATTTTTACCAAACTATACCCACTTAATTTAGCCTTATTTGGTGTTTTGACTGGGTGCTGTGCCAATGGCTGTGATTACCTGTGCAGTGTAGCGTTAAGGATTACACTTACAGGTATTAGAATAAATGGCTTCTCTGGAGTGAGTCTTCTTTTAGCGCGCTGATTCAGAGATGGTGCAGAGGGGGAGGTATAGGCAAAACACACAAGCGTCTCCTGAAATAGATAAACTGCTGTGAGCCAATGTATCTTAATTAGGCATGCTTGACCTTAATACTCTCTGTCAGGTGACGTCGGATATTGGCAAAATACAGTTTAAAGATGCAGTGTATTGGTGAGAGACATTATAAATTTGTATTAATTGGCAAACAAAGACAGAAAAGTGCAAACAGAAAGAGCAAACTAATGCATCCAATGTGTGTTAAGCTTTTGAGGATCCAAAACTGTCTTGTCTCTGTGGAAATGTTATAGTTTTGGGTACAATGTTCCACAAAATGGTCAGACTGAAACAGAATTTGTGGGTAAATATTTTTTTCTAATAAACAGGAAACATTTGTGAAGTGGGGAGTTCCTCTAAGTTTAGTTCTTGGTCCCATAATATTCCCAGAAAAAGCTTCATACTCATTCAAAATTACCTGTTGATCCAGTAAAAACATTTTATTATCTCATGTATCGGGGCATGTACTTATGAGTGTGCATAAAGTGTGAGTATAAACGTATCACAGACGAGAGGGGAAAGCGACTGGGAGCAGACAGAGGAAACAGGAGGAGGCCCGCTGCCAGAGGCTCAGTGTTGGAACATGGAGCGTGCGGTGTTGATTTGATTAAATTCACTTCTGTTCTCTTTGCTGTGGGCCTATAGTTACTCAGCTATATTTGTGCGCTTGTTCTAACTGCAGATCTGTAGCGAGCACCGGACCGGGATTACACTACAGAGAGAGAAAGACAAAGAGAGAGACACAACAAGGTCCCTCTTTGGTGAGATTAGCCTCGTTTGACACTTACCTAACCCTAAGCCTGTTAGTTTCCCAGACCACAAATAGAAGGGCTAAATATATATGGTTGTAGAATGGAAATAACAAGAAAGAAAAAGAAAAAAATGACAACTTTAATTTTGACACTGAGGTATAGATGGTACTGTAAAGACGTGCAGGATTGATACAAACAGAAAGTGAGAATATATGACAATAATAATGCAATAATGTGCTATGCAATTTACATATCGTCACCTTCCTAAAATAATCGCCTACGTCACTTTTTGCCTAAGTTTACTTTACCATAATTTATGCCATCATTTCAATTTTGGGGGGGAGTTTTTTGTGTTTCCTGTAAAACCTGAAAAAATGACTTATGCGATTATTTTAGGAAGGTGGAGATATATTAATTGTATTCAGGCCATATGGTTTATATTATTGCATTGTGTCAGGACATAGACATCCTAAACTGGTTGGTCTGTATCCCGAGTCATCATTGAATGTTTTGAGACACAGTAGAGCAGAAAATAACAGTATAAGGTATAGACTACTTTATTGTCCCTGTAGGCAAATGCACAGCAGCCCATCAGATCTTGGACTAGGGTTGGTCAGGACCATTTTACACAGTATAAGGTAATCATGGGATGGTATGATTTAATGTTAACTGACGCCTTAAAGTAAATAGTATCCACTCTAAATGGAGTTAATATATTCATATAGGTTTTACCTCTGTGTTTATGATATAATGCACGGACGACAGAGCAGTGAGTCACTAGCCTAGAGTTGAGTGAATGTGCGGTGACAGGATGGGAACAGCCAGCCCCAGTCCCCTGAGACACACATATATTGTACACACACACGCACACGCACACTACAACACACACAGATACACACACACACACACGCACACACACACACACACACACACACACACACACACACACACACACACACACACACTGCAGACAGGCTGGATGCTCGCTCAATGTCACTCTGACATGTCCTCTCTCTCAGGGAATGTTGCTGTCAGAAAACTGAGGTAAAATTTCCCCTCTTCTCTGTGGACTCATACACCAGCCCTCGTCCTGGTGCAATCAGGACGTCTAAATATGGGACACTTAAACTACATGCATGTGCAGCATTTAAAGATCACATTAAAACATGTTTTCAAATTGGGCCAGGTCTCTGTAGTCAGTGCAAACTTTAGCTGGAGTTCAGGGCAGAGTTCCATCTGATCCACCGTGATCACCATGTGGTCCTCGTTCACCTGTCAGGTTGCCAGATATGGTAACTTTGCTGCACAGCCAAAAGCTTCTCTGCTTCACTACCTGCCCGCTTATATTTCAAATACAGTACAATATATTATTTCTTGATTTTATTTCCAGCAACTGCCTCATACACTGCAGTGCTGAGGATCACAGAGGCTGGATTTCTAGTGCTGGTCTGGTCTCGACCATTTGCTTATATAACAGAGTCGCCTCATGACCATTCACCTCCATCTTTCAACCAACACTATCAGAGCCTCCAGTTCATCAGGCATTTGGATGGTGCTGGTTTAAAATGGCTTTTGTTCTTTCTGATAAGCACAAATGGCACACAGTGGGATTTAGTTATCATCAATTTACGAAATAACTATTAATCAGAATTCTAGGGACGCTTGTGGAAGTATTTACCCTAAACTAGCAAAGTCGTGAGTCCAGTCCAGGCTGCTATAGTGACAAGTCCCAGGCAGAGCACGCATTCTGTTTCCAGTCATGAAATGTAATGAATGTATTATTTATTTCTAGTTCAGATTTATTTTTTTACTGTTAGTTTTTCTGTCAAACTCCCAGGACAATTTTGTTAAAACTCACTCTGCTTTTTATAGAAGTTACAAAAACGCCACCAGGGAACAGCCAAATTCTCAAAGTAGGCTACTGTGTACACAAATCAGAGCAGTCTATAAGTTCCAGTTTTCATTCCTGCATGCAATGGTATTTCTCTCTGTCTTTGATTTCATTTCTTTGCGCGCACACTCCCTGCTGTTTGTGCGCCGTATGTTGTGTGTGCTTCTCTCTAAGGCCAGTCCAACAACAAGAGATCCCCCAGGAATCTCCAAACAGCCATCATGAATTTTTCAACGCTGACATCAGCCATCTGCACCTCTCGGCCAACGCTCCCCTTTACACACAAACAGGCTTGCACAAATACACATGCGTACACAAACTAATACGCACGCACACAGGCATACGCACACACACCTGTATAAAGCATTCCTCCCACAGACACGGGCATCTGCTCTGTTTCAGCACACTTCACCTCTCGTTCCTCTTTGCATTTTTGAGCGCGATGCATCTGGACACAGACGCTGCCAGATCATTTTACTCATAATATAAAAATGACAGAAAAAGAGGGAGGACTTTTTAAGATAATGGGTATTCATGTTAAGTTATTTCACTTGGCATTTACTCCAAACCAGAATTAAAGTTTTTAGTGCTTCCTAAACTCCTTCAGGTATGTGTATTCCTCTGCAGTATCAATATTTGCTGCATTTAGAGGCATTTTAATCTAAATCTTTGTCATCCTTTGGGTTAGTCCTTGTGCTATTATAGGATCTGCATAATCCCATTTTAGACCTGGTTTAAATCTGGTGGAACTTGAAATGTTTGAGAACCACTCATGTACGTGCTAGAGGTGAACTGGAATCTTCATCTTGTCTTTTGAAAAACTTTTTGGATGGATCAGGAGCAAAACCCAGAGGTGAACGGCCGGTGAGTAATCCCACGTCAACTAAATGATTTTCTGCTTTTGTGGCTACTCGGCTCCCGCACTCAGCAGTTATTTTTTTAGCTCAGTTTTTAACCTCATAAAGAATACGATATGCAGCATCTCCAGTTCAAAGGGACTCTTGGATTTTGTGAAATGAACGTGGAGATTGTGCAAGTTAAGGAGCGAGCCGAGGGGTTAGCTATGGACATTTGAGAGGCTTTTTACACTATATGTGGCAGCGAATGTGTCAGAAGACCTTCCAGAGGAAATACTCAGACACTCGGCCTTTCCTGTTGTGTTCCCCTGGTCCCCCCGGACACCACTGTGATGCTGTAGGACACAGAGGAGGGACACTTTTTGCTGTTCCTCTCCTCAAACTGCCCTAACACAAATCTGCTCACCCTACATGACCAGTCCTTTCCTGTTAAACTGCACTGAGACCACTGATTGAGACATAAAGGCAACTGAGAAGCATAATGTAAATGTTGCTGCAGTAAAACTTGAATTTCCTTCAGGATCAGGAGTACAGTCTCTGTCTCTCTCAGAGGTGGTCCTACACTGACCCCCTCTGAGCACCTGAATTACAATTAAATGCCTATTACCACTGTACATGTATCATTTTGATGCCTACTTTTGTAAACTACTAAATGGATGATGGTTTATGTTTTATTGCCATCTAACTGTACCTCATCTAAGACTTGCTGTGGCTCTTTTATATACTCAATTTTTCATGACTGCTAAAACTAGTAGATATCTGATATTTTCATTTTGTAAACGTAGCTTACCTAAGGAAAAAAGCTCTAGTGCAAAACAGTACCATCAGTTAACTATCTGTCAGATCTGCAAATGATTGCAATTGTACTGGTAACAGTTATGAAGCATTTTTCTTGAAGCACAAACTGTGTTCCCATGTGTCTGGAGTTGGAGTCAATGATTTTGTTTTCATCATATTTCTGTTCATACCATCGACTGTCAAAAGTCCAAGTTTATTTTAAAAAACAGTACATAAAATCCATTTAAGACACAAATACTCCTCTAAAGGTGCGATCTCGGTGGGATGTCGTAAAATAAATGGTTTATATTTATATCCACACAAGGGAGAGTGAGATAATGATGACGCCCCAGACCTAATTAGTCACACAAATGCCTGTGCAGCTGCCTGAGGTACCACTCTCATATCCATGTAATGTAACCTTTACACTGCCTGACGCATTCACCACATTAGAGTGTATATAAACACTATATATGGGGAGACCTTTAACATGCAGATCAGAGAGGCCCCATCTCACTTCTAATGCATCTTTGCCTTCATATATCTCCATTTATTTGATTTTTAATGCTGCAGAACTGTGATTGGTTTTCTAACTTGTTGACACAATCCTGACAATTAAGTAAACATGATTATATTGAGACATTACCTCTTTTTACTGTTTCCCTTTTAGGTTACTTCATTGCCAAAAGTCAATAATATTGTGTGGTCATTTGTCAGGTTTGGACAACGTGTGGCCTGTCATGTCTGGACACAACGACTACGTATTTAATCCATACAACAAACAGAATAAAGAAAAACAGTGTGATTTAATGTATGAACATGCCGTCTCTTCTCTAGACTAAAGCTTCTTAAAAAATGTAGTTATGGAATGTCCCCAGTATATCCTCTCTGAAGACATAAAGGGAGAGTTGTTTAGCACTGGTTTATTATGTTAATGTAACAAAAGACAAACAGGCTCAAATGACATTTATTTATATCCGGATGAGGAGGAGATGGTGATGATAATGGATGAGGGGGAGCTATTTATGCACTGCGTCTGCCTCGCACATAATTAGTCACAGTCTTGGCGTCTGCCCAGCAACATATCTCTTTAGTCTAACAGTGTGACACTTTACTCAATTTACCCCTTTATGACTGAGACAGAATATTAGCCTATAGTACACTTCATAAGTTCTGCCAACACCGAGCTGGAACACCACTGATTACAGGTGTTTGCTTAAGTTAAATGCTACAAATTAGTTATGACTCAACTTCCTTTCCTGGAAATGTATGTTGACCCTAAATGCTATTTTTGTTAAAGGTGCACTGTGTAACTTTTCTGGTGAAGGATTTGCCAAATGCTCATCTCCATTTAGCTATCACTAGCAACACTCATGCCTCACAGCAAGAAGGTTACGGGTTCGATCCCCAGGTCGCCCGGGCTTTTCTGTGTGGAGTTTGCATGTTTCCTTCCCGTGTCTGGATGGGTTTCCTCCGGGTACTCCGGTTTCCCCCATCAACAAAAAACATGCATCACCCTATGAACAGTTCCTCCCTCCTGTGGCTCTCCACCTGCAGAGGGGCTCATAGGGTCTGGGTCTGGTGCACAGAGTAATGGGCAGAGCTGCCCCCGCGACCCAGCTGGATTAAGTGGGAGAAAATGGATAATTCACAGACACATTATGGCATTAAACTTCTTTCTTTCTCCATGGAGACAAGCAGGAGACCAAGTTACATGTCACATCCGTGGAGAGGTAAGAATGTGTATTTTTAAGAGATCTTTGAATAAAAACAGAATAAATCCAAAAATTTTGACACTGTGGCACAGCCTCCCCAGTAAAACTGTAACATCTCCATGGACACAAGCAGTTGGCCGATGGCCATTAAAAGTTCCATAGTGCATCTTTAAATCTCCATAATTCAACAGCGTATTTATTTTCCAACACATAGCAGATCCTACCATGCACACACAAGCTTACAGTGTATCGAAGAGTACATGATACATTCCCATGTTCAGTAGATGACATAGCATAGAGCTGCCCTTGGGTGCAGGATGCTAGGCTTGGAAGACATAAATGCCTTTTAAAGCCTCATAAAAAGGCTGCAGAGTGAGAGAATAGTGAGCAGAACAAGCCTGTGTAAAGCTCTGGAACACTGCTTCATTACAATCACACATCACCCTCAGGACATTTCACCAGAAGACATGTGCAGCAGATAGACTCAGCAGAATACAGTATTTTAAATCATTCACCGTAGGGTCAGTAGTTCTTACTGTTCAGACGCATAAGAGTTGAAACAGCATTTAATGTTACACAAGAACATAGCCACATCAAGCCAAGAGGTCTAAATACTACTTACACATTTTTACATATTCCACTCAGTTGTTTGAGAGTAAATGTATAAATCCTAAGTCAAGAAGTATTTA
Organism: Scartelaos histophorus; assembly: GCA_000787155.1. NCBI lineage: Eukaryota > Metazoa > Chordata > Actinopteri > Gobiiformes > Gobiidae > Scartelaos > Scartelaos histophorus. The sequence goes on from KN490242.1 coordinate 10,902, forward strand.
AAAAGTTGCATAATGGAAAATAATAGGAAACACAAAAGATCTCACCAGAACAAAGTTGGCAAAAACATAAATTGTATGTGGCATTCAAATGGAAAATGCAGGATGCACAAAAACCTGCCTCCAGCGTGTAGACCAGAGCATACACAGAACTGCCAGTGGGCTAACCTGGTTTATAGAGCAGGTCTGCAGGGAAACACATGTAGCTAATGCTATACAGCTCTGTGCCTCATCTCCCACTGCCATGTCAGAACCACTGACTGGCACAGAATACATTATAAGGCGATACTTTGTGGAGCCCCATTCTGTTCAGGAGCAAAACGTTATTCATTCATGATGTAATATTGTGTTGGAGGATTTTAAAAAGTAAGTTCAATACCAATATTTGCACTTTTTACCTGCTGTCCGACTTCACTCTCCAGCGCAGGATATTTTGTTTTGGTCGACTTGCTGCGTAAAATACACACAAAGTTTTATGTTAATGCAATGAAAAGAAATAGCAGAACAAAAGTTGATTACACTGCTCTTTCATAAAAAGGAAGGGGCTGTGGATGAGTTTATAGTAAATATCAATTACATAATTTGGCTAAAATAATCCAAATCGGCCCAAAATATCGATTCTGGATTCTGAACAGTCAATATTGGCATTGGCCAGGAAAAAAAAGAAAAACATATTGATCAATCTCTACCAAATTATTACACACACGCACACACACACACACGCACGCACGCACGCACCCACGCACGCACGCACACACACACACACACACACACACACACACACACACACACACACACACACACACACACACACACACACACACACACACACACACACACACACACACGGCCATAACAACTAGCAGGAGTATCCGTAGTGCAGGTCATGGGTCATATATGTTCTGGTCCTGTCCTCTACCTGCATGTGTGCATTTACTGCTCTGTGCAAAGACGTCTATTTATCCATTGTCAGAGTTGTGCCGAGATTATCCAGACTTACACATCATATGGATCGAGTTTCTGCCTCTGCTGTTTCCTGTTACAGCCTGGATTAGTCAGCGCAGCCCTGCAGATTGTTGGGCTATAGATGACAGTTGTGTGCAAATGTGTGTAAAAACACGCTAAAAAGGAGATGCTCTTTGATTTTTTTTTTTTTTTGCTATTTCAAATGCATTATTGGAAAGTTCTGTATTGCATGCAAAAACACCAAATTTTATTCCACCAGATGACTATATGTCCAGTACTTGCTCACATATGGCAATTGAAGTTTTATTCAAACTTTTAGTCAAGTCCATGTACTGAAAGTCGCCCAGCCTTTCATAAAAGTACAATCTACATGTACTTCCACCAGCCACAACATGGATTCAGATATTGCTTAATTACTTAGATGTTGGCCACCTAAAATAACTCACTTAAACAACAACTTATCCTGGACTTGGATTAGGACCTGTTTTTCTTTTTTATTGCACTGCTCTGCCACACTTTGAAAAATATGCCAGTCTCCTCTCCGAAAGCAGAACACATGGGGCACAATAACGGATCCACACACGTACAGACAAGACAGGTTTTACTTTCTGCAGCCGCTAGGTTATAAAACCCAGTCTGTGCAGAGCAATCACGAGCAAACATGTCCAGACACATGGCAAATATCACTCTGAAACAAGATGTACAAGCAATAAGAAATGAAGAATGATCTAGTGTTATGCTCTTCATCTGACGCAGGCAAGATATGGAGAAGGGCCTACAGAGTGATCACAAATGCACAATGGCCGCCTATAGTGGCCCTATGTTGCCATTCATTAGGCCTATACATCTCTATAGTTTTTTTTCTGCTGTGATTCTTTTTAAAGTTTCACTATCTAACTTTTCTAGGTTTTCTCCATAATGTTTTGCCTGGTTTGAAATATTTCTCTCTCCATGAGGACAGCTGGCATAGGTCAGATCTTTTGAGATGCATGTTTTTCAAGATATTGTTTGAGCTGTAATACACTTGCAAGATCAGTTTAATGTCATATTTTAAAAAAAAAAAAAAAAACATATGAAATTGAATAATAATAATAATTTAAAAAAAATTTAAAGTATATATAATTTCAAACTGTATTTCTCCTTAGGTTTATTTGTGTTTGCATTATGTGCCCTGTGTGCGCAATACAAATATATGGATTGAAATTAACGGCGGAATTTACTGACCGTTTATGTAGCGTGACTGACAGCGTGCATGTGCAGCGTGTGTGCGTACGCGCGCGCAGCCTGAATAATTGGGACTTCAATGCCCACAATCCCCACAGACTCGCAGCTCACATCCACCCCCTTTTCCACCGCCCACACCCATTCAGGGGCCAGACTTCGCCGCGATTGGTCGACGCTCAGGCTGACATCAGGACCCAACGTGGGTTATAAGACGTTTGATTGGTTAAACTCTTGTGCGATGTCAACCAATCAGCGCTCACGGTGAGGTCTCAAACGAGGAAGCGCTGTTAAGGTGGAACGACAGAGATGCTACACACTCTGGATCCTGCAAATTGAGACGTGCTAACTTCAAACTTTGGTTCTTTCTAAACTTTTTACGAACATCTATCGCATCTCGTTAACTTGGTATAACGGTGAAATGACATTTTCTGATATTTAGCCCAATGAATAACAGATTTATAAACGAACACAGTGCTAAGGTTAACGTTTTCCAAATTTTTCCTCAACAAGGTAAGCTTTGAAAAGACTCGGTTTGCCCATTGGTATCAGTGTATTGAGCCTAATAAAGCTTTAATTAAGTGTTATCTGGGATTGAAAAGGCAATAGACTCATTAGATTTTTGGTTGGCTATTTATTTGAAGTCTGGTTTAGAAAAATAAAGGGCTAATTAAAGAGTGGGTTTGATTGAAGTAAAACTGATACAAAACTGATAAACTGAAATAAACCTATAACTTGGTCTACACATGGGATACAATTATGGGTTATCTTTTCTGATTATCATGCTTAGACAACACTTAATAAAAGAAAATGGAAAAAATCAAGCGAATCTAGGCGACATAATTTGTGTAACATCTTTTGTAGAGCTTCGCGTGGACTGATGCTGACAGGGTCTGAAGCTCCTTGGTGATTCAAGAGCCGTATGACTCTGAAGATGCTGACTTCCTCTGCACCCAACATCTTTCATCCACGGCCAAGGTCAGTCACACCACACTCACTGTTCATTATAAACAGGCTGGGCTGCAGTGGCTTGAGCGGTTTGAGCCTTCGTACACAAGAGAAGTGAAGGTCGTTGGTTAGATCCCAACTCAGAGCCGTTTGTACCACCATTATGTCTTTGGGCAAGGCGTTTCACCCAACCTGCCTGTGTATAAATGTGCTATGTGAGTGAGTAATCGGTGGTGGTTGGAGTGGAGTCTCCAGTGGAGCACATTGGCAGCTCCTCTTCTGTCTGCCAAAGGGCTGCTGTGGCTAGAACTGTAGGAATTGTAAATCACCTGTATTAGTTGTATTAAACAACAGTGACATTTGTCCTGTACAGTTTTACTAATCTACGCAGTGCATGTGCCATTTGGATTTCTGAACCATAACACAAGGAGTCTGGGGATTAATTACCTTCTTAATCTCTTCTAGACAATTAGATAATGAAGATTAGTACAAAGGGCTACTTGGTGAATTAACTTTGCTTTTGGCGAAAGAAGGTCCCTTTAAAAGATGATGAGGTTGTTACTGTAAAAATGAGACAGAGTTGATGAAATAAAAATATGTAAAGTCTGTGCAGGGGAAGATAATTTTGTCAGACGGTGGTTATCCTGGGTAAATGTGTTACCTTGGAGCAGGTGGCTGTTCACACGTCTCCATAGCCTGCTGCAGATTAAACACAGCGGGTCCGATAACTAACTCTAAATTGCTCAAGGTGTGAGAGTGCTTTAGCGAGTTGTTCATGGTCTACTTCTAATTCACTGTAGGAGGATGTGCCTTTTTCAGAATAAACGGTCTGTAACTTGTATGGCTGCAGTTAGTGAAAGCGGTTATTCTGCTTTGTAAAAGGTGAAGAATCAGCTGTTGATACATCTTTACATCTTTTTTGATTCAACACACAAAAGTTTGTATTTGTATTTCAGAAGATACAATGAAAACATCAGAAAGTTGCTGACATAAAATCTTTGCCTGGAATGAATTTCCTTTGCAAAAACATCACTGTGCCAGGCAGTATGATTAGCAGTAGAGAAATTAAATGGCAAAAAATAAAAACTGTTAGGCTATAAAAAATATCATTCAGCTAATTAATTTCATGACTCCACCAGTGACTCCAGCACAATCTGTAGTTGGAGCCTACATCTAAGCCTGGGTTAAATAAAGAGTTTCCTAAAAAGGGTCTGTAGTGTTTGTTAACTCACTGCATTGGATAATGGGATGCTGGTAGGTGACCTTAATTGAGGCTCGGGGACTGCCCTTGGGTTAACCCACTTGTTATCAAATGCAGTTTGTGTCTTACTGGAAAGCCTCCACGGATGCCAGGACTGACTGTGTCCCATTCAATGCTGCCGGATTAATGGTCGTTTGATCAAGTTCAAAGGCAGAGCTGCCCTGGATAAACTCATTATAAGCAGCGTCAAAAGACGACTGGGATGGTCGGCTGCTCTCTGCACAGAAAGGCTTTAAATACTCTGCTGTAGACTGTGCAGGTCTACAGGGCACTCTCTACATAACGTGTGCTAAAGTAGACCGACAGACAGCTTATCCTTCAGTAGTGAGGCTATTTCCAGTTAGTTAATTAGTAATTATCCTAATATGTGACCTATTAGTAGTGTCAATAATGTTACACCATTTGTCCTGCATATTGATTTTGCTCTGTGTTTGTGCTGGGTGCCCTTCCGGACCAAACTTTCCGTTTTACAGTATCAGGCTAAAGGTGTGCACAAAGACTGTACTTGCCTCACTGTTACTTTTTGTATCCATTACCAATCCATATATGAATCTAAATTCTTGCTATTGTTCACAAAATTATAGAAGGAATCCACTTTTTTCCACTTTTCTTTAGCTGAATTGGCACTTTGGTGGCTTGTGACTTACAACATGTGACTGGAAATGTACTCTGATCATCCGTGGCTGCATAGTTGCAAAAGCATTGCATTGAAACTTATTTGTAGGGGTCTAGTTTCCTCTTTTCGGTCTGACTACTCACACCGCAAACTGCAGATAACAGTATTGTTAATGTGACTTCCTGATGTTAAGTAGAACCCTATATGTTTTTTCCCTTTAGTCACAAAAGTGATTGATGTTGCTCTTATTACATCATGCACTAGAGACTTTTCAAACACAAACATTAGAGATATAGTGATGATGATACTTGTACAACTGCTCATCTCTGTCTGGATTCACTGCTTCATTTCTGTGTACTTATATAAGTGAGCGCTGCCTCCTCACTGCCTTTACACCTGGCCTTTTATGCAATTAAATGTCATCATAAAGACGTTTAATCACTCTGGCTGCATTGTAACAAGGAGCGCTGATCTGAGTAATAAACCTCTTCCTCTGCTCTGTATCTGTGCATGTGTGTGTCTACACTAATGCTAAGTGCGTCCACATAAGCTGTCATGTGTTTGTGTCAGCGCGTCTGTGTGAGTGCGATTCATATCAGTCGGAGCTTTGTGCATGACTGATCGCTTTGTGTGTCTGACCACAATTGAAAATGGATCCATCTCTCTCCTCCCTCCTCCCTTCACTGCTCTGTCACTGGCTGTTCCTGTGTGGACCCGCTCCACCTTAAGAGCAGCTTTAGCAGCCTGTCGTGTTTGTGTTGAAGCCAACAGGCACAATATATTACAGTCTAGGGCTTGCTGCTGAAAAGCCCGCTGGATCCTCCACTGACCTGCTGTTCTTTCCTGCCTTCCTCTTGCGTTTTTTTCCACATTTAGATTAAAAACAAAGCTCTTACTCTCTCTCCCCTCCCTCCTTCTCCTCCTTCTTCTCTTTCTTTCTGCGGCAGTAGTCAGGACTTGAGCGTGTCAGCAGAGGTTGTAGAGGAAGGAGAAAGCTCAGAAGAAGACTGTTTATGTTTATGTTTTGCTTTTGGACGCATAGGTGAAGCAACTTGCAGCGAAGAGGAAGGAGTTGGGGAAGAGGAGAGAGAGCGGAGGTGGGGGGCTCGCCTGGATGAAATTACCCCTGTCATGTCACTACGCGTGGACCTTGACTGATCACAGAGCCAGGAATACAAGGTGAAGAGAGAGTGAGCGAGAGAAAGAAAGAAAGAAAGAGAGAGAAGTCTTTGGGAAACAGCCGAAGAGGAAGCGGGTCAAAACAACTGCTCTGTTTTATCATGACATTGGATAAACGCGAAAAGGCAATGCTTAAATGTGTGTCAACAGGAACTCTTTGTAAAGGACACTAAGAAAGAAGACCATCTTGTACCCAGCAGAAAAGACTTTGTACCCAGTCTGAAAGAGCAGAGTGACCAGTGGAGGGCAGAGGAGTGGAGGGCCAGGGCACTAACCTGGCCATCAAACGGACTGGCAGCCTCTCCTCTCCAGGGATCATGTACCCTCAGGGCAGGCATCCGGTAGGTACCTCCACATGACCCCTCATCCCTCCATCCTCATCTGTTCTTTTCTCCATGTTGTCTGTCCTTGTGGTCACTTATTTTAATAGGCTCTCCCCCCTTTATCAGTTTAGTTATAAGCACTCTAGTGTAATAAGAGGAGAAGGAAGAGGAGGGGGGTGTTTGGGCTGAGTGATTCCCTGTTACACCTCTCTCAGCTCAAACCAGGTGCCTGTGAAGTGCACTGTGCTGGTGGCATTTGCCTAACTCTTTAGTGCATTACAGCTCGGTCATGTTTATGGTATATCCACATCTGTTCAACATTACATTATGGTCTGTCAGTTTTGCGTATCCCCCCGTTGCCAAGAAAACACCACGCGTACAGACAACTTAATGAGTAGTCGGACTTCACTTCAATCTCTTCCATTACCGCACAAAAAGGTCACAAGTTCACGTTCGGCTAGCCCAGTTAATGCCTTCTTGAAATCCGTCTCGAGTTTCCGCCTTCATCAGCAGCGACAATTTGCCAGTGTTTTTTCCCCACGCTGGCTAAAATAAAGGTTAACCGCAAGGACCAAAAAGCACACAGGAGGATGAATGGTGGCTTAAGCTGAGCACGGTTTAGAGTCCACTTGTTTCAGAAGGGGGGCCTGGTCCGGTTGCTATAATCAGATTTGGTTGTCAGTCTCTTTGTATCTGCTACAAATAGGTCAGTGGACACTTCAGCCTCTCCAGTCATTCTGTCTGTGAGCCAGCCAGCCAACAAGCTATCACAGAGAATTATGAATGACATTTTCACAAGAGGAGAGCATGAGGAATCAATTATAACGCACAGGGAGAATGCTAATAGGCAAGAGCCAGGGCAAGAAAGCAACGTAAAGAGGGAAAGATTTGCAAAAGTGTAAGATAAAAAAGTATAGAGAAAGAGTTCTTAGAGAGAGCGCGGCTTGTGGTGGCAGGAGAAGTGAAAATGACAAGACGTTTGTGTGAAGCTTCCTGTGTTGTGTTGTATCAGAAGGCTTCCAGCTGAGATCTTCTGCGTTTGTGATAAAGTTGAGTAGTAGATTGAGCTACCAATCGATCGCCCCTGCTCTTCCAGCCTCTTCCTCTCTCTAGCTCTCTCTCTTTCTCTCTCTCTCTATTGATCTCTATATCCACCCCTATCTGTCTCCCTACATTTCTCCATTCCCCCTTTCCCTCACTCTCTCTTTCTCTCCATCTCTCCCTCTCTTTTTCTCATTTTCTCTTGTGTTCTATGATAGATCCTGTTGAATCTATCACTCTTTTGTCTCTTTCTCTCTTAAACTCATTCTCTCTCTCTCTCTCTCTCTCTCTCTCTCTCTCGCCCTCTCTCCTCTCTCTCTCTCTCTCTCCCTTGCCCTCCTCGCTCCCTCTTGCTCTCCCCTTCTCTGTTTTTCTTTTCTCTCTGTCTCTCACTCCTCTCTTTCTTCCTTTCTTTCTCTCCTTCTCTCTCTCTGTCTTTATCTCTCTATCTCTTCCTCCCTCCCTCTCTTCCTCTCTCTGCTGTCTCCGTCTCTCTCTGCGTCCTGCCAGTGGAACTTTACTGGTGTTGCTATGAAATGTGATCTCGGTTGAGG
>KN490242.1:19049-31958 GCA_000787155.1 Scartelaos histophorus
GTGTGTGTGTGTGCATGCCAAGCCTTTGTCTCAGAGGAAAGTGAGTGTTTGCGTTGCTCTAAACAGGCATATGTCATAGAATACACCAGAGTACTGTTACTTAAAGTGAATGATTAGCTTTGTCATACATCACTCCATTTTAGTCTAGCACTTGAATTGCTAATCCACATATTGTGCATTGGAAAAAAGACTTTCATATCTCATATATATATATATTTTTTTTCTTTCTTGTTTGTCATGAAAAAGTTCTGTTTAAAGGACCTATATTACATAAAATGTCCTTTTGTGTGCTTTTAGCCATGTTAGAAAGTTGTTACCTCCACAAAAACATACCCGTTGTTTTATTTTGTTTCATTCATGCATTTTTGAGTAAGGCTTTATTATTAGTTTGTTTGAATCTCCATAGCCCAAAGTGCTCTGTTCCACTTTGTGATGTCATGAAGTGGTAGTTTTCAAGTTAACAGCTACCTTTTACCTTTTGTTCAGCAGAGATCTGCAGTTCCATGGCTGTAACACAACCCCAGTTATGTTTGTGATAGTGATGATGTTGCTACTACTGTAAATAAAGTTCACTGTTTGTGAGTTAGACAGAGTGTGGGAGTCTTTCTATTTTTGATCTTGACGAGCATTACGCCCTCTCCAGTGCACCTGGCTTCAGGGATACAATGTGTGAAGCAACCTCTTTATCTTATGTTTGCAAAGAGGAGCTAACCTTTTAATATAAATCAGAAAATAGCATAATATTGGCCCTTTAATGTTGCGTGTGCTGTTTTCAAGATCCCATACCTGTGGGCTATCAGTGGTGACAATGAACATTCTCTGAGCCTTAACATGCCTACAGTGGGAGATCTGACAGGCCTTATTTGGCTCAATTGTATGTTTATAAACAGGTAAAACATGTTGAGTTATATTTTCTTTCACCCATTTCCCATTGTTATAGATCAGCATGTTGTAATATGTTTTTAGGCCATACACATTCACCACACTTGTTTTAATAGTTTCATTTCACTAATTCTGCAGAACTGAGCATGTTTATGGTTAGTACACATAGTTTATTTTCTTATACTTGACACATATCAAAGTTAGGTTTCCAAGGTAGCTCAAGGTGTGCACTATGTACTTTTCAAGTGGGGTTCCATCACTATGCCACAGTATAACTTGTCTAACATGCATTCATTAGATAACGGATGTTTAAAAATACTTTGGAACAACATGCATTGTTACTGTGAGTTGGTCGCCTCTCCACAGATCTGACATGTACGTGAAAATAAAGCTTTAGAACCAATCTATTCATGGGACATAGATCATCCCATGCAAAGCTACAGTCTCCATGGAAACAAGCAGGTTCACAAGAAAAGTTACGTAGTGCACCTTTAAAAAATCTGAAAGTCTGAATGTAGCACAATTTTAATCAGAGAGCAAACTTAAGAAAGTGCATCAGTAAGTTCCCATTCAGTTTCATTGTGAGTCCCAGTGGTGTCTGGTCTGCAGCTCCCTCTATTCATCCTTCTTCCGTTTGGCTGTCTTGGTCTGAACAGATGAAATGGCCATCAAGGCTCATGCTCTGTGTGTTATTTTTCATCAGCGCAGACTTTGTTCTCCGTCTTTGGGAGGATAGGGTTAAAAGTGGTCTGATTTGCCAGGCGAGCTGAGCTGTAATTGGTTCCACTGGATTTTTGTGGCAAGAGCTATCAAAAGTGTGTGTATGAGGAAGTGTGTCTTTGTGTATCTGTGTACAAACTGCGCGCTTTCTTCTTGTGTATCACTATTCCCCATGTGTATAGTTTAAAATGATGTTTCCTTCAAATGTGTGAAAGTATAATTTATGCCTGTGTTTGTGCCTATGTAAATGTATGCGTTTTAACGGTTGTCCTTGTGTTCCTGTAAAAGTGAGAGGAGGGAGGCGCTGTGCTGTAGCGGTGTGTGACAATAACAATAAATAATGTCCTAGCTTGACCTCGGATTCAGCTGTAAATGTGCAAGCTCCTGATTGGCTGCCACGCCCCCGGGAAGAGGAAGAACATTGCATTTTATACATGACTCTGGTGTGAATTAAGAAAAGTGGTATTTGAAGGAAAAACTGTTTGCAGACTCCAGTTGAACCAAATGCGCAGGTGCTCTGAGGAAAATGAGAATAGGTCTATCAAAGCTTAATCTTCCTGCTGTTGATGAAAAAGTCCACAAAGTTAACAGTGAAAATTGGAACTTGACCTTTTTATGGACCAGCTGCCGTAGCTGTGGATATGCCCTTTGCTAATGCTGTATCCTTGGACTAAATTTTGGTTATGTTCCAAGAATAGATTGATTCCAAATCTCTGGGTTGGAATCCAAAATCTCTTGGGGATTTTATGGAATTGCCTTGAGTTTTGATCAGTTTAGAATTGAAATGGATCTAAGGAAACCACACTTATTGTTAGCATTGCATTTTTAGAGACCCGAAACTTGTGGGTTAGTCGTTTAGTTAATTAATCAGTCAATGTTCACGAAAATTTGTGTATTATTAGACTCATAATTTTATTTAGCTGCAAGGAGAAGTGAGTGCGTTATCTGAAGATATTCTATTTTTTGGTATTTTAGAAAAAGGCAGATTAAACTTATGATTCAAAAGTTTAATCTGTCTTTTTTTAAATAAACTGTTTTCCTAGTACTTTGTAAAGCACAGTTGTTTTCACATGAACTCCCACTCTCAGTTGTAGTTTTGTGAGTGCAGTTTGAGTCAGATATATAAAGATACATCATTGTTTTAAGATGCAAAACAGTAACAAGTTATGCCACGCCCACTTTTTTAGTCAATTAGTCTATTTTTAGGCAACGAACAACTTCTATAGTTTAGTACAGCTCTAGAAACTTGTAATTTACCAACACATATATGAAGCAAATTAGCTAGAATAGAAATGGTCCTTGGTGCAAACATCAATTCAGTCTTTTATTGGATCATATTCATATCCAGTTGTAAAAATATCTATAGTTTGCTAGCAAATACGTATAGTTAATTTAAAAGTGTCCAAAGCAACTTAATAAACCAACAACTACTACTAAAAGTGCATTACTGACAGTCACTTCTTTTCCTTTTAACCACCTTAAAATCTTTCAGCTGATTAAGAAAAGGCGAACAACAATAACAGCACCTGATTAAATTAATTTGACAACATTCCTTGAAAATTGTTGTTGCTTGAAAAGAGTGTGCCTGCAGGTTTCATTTGGCACAATATAAAAACGGTAGGAAAATTGTTGTAATCAATTGTGCATCTGTGCTTTTTGTGGGCTGCTCTGGCCTTGAGTATATTCATGCTTTTTTTTCTACATGGGGCAACTGAAGTGCCACATGTGCCGGGTTAATGAATCCAGAAACACTCCATGTTTGTGTGTTTGGTATTGATATAAAATGGTACACTCTAAGGTTGTGAAATATACCTAAATATGTCCAAAACTGAGATCTAGAAGTGAAACTTGTTTCTAATTTAAGGGGAATTGATACTGGGAAAAATACATAAATATAACAAAGTTGTAGTTCCTGTATAGTTTTCAATGGAATAGGTCTTCATCAGAACTAGTACTACCAGCACAGAATTTCCATAGTATTTTCTTAATGTTGTAACACTGCAGACTCCTGTTTAGTCAAATGTATAGTTCTGGAGGTAATACTCGTTCCAAATTTGTTGTGTTTTGTTACCCACAGGATTTGTCGATGCAATGAAAACCACATATGATAAATAGCCTGGGCGGATTATTGTCACCTCCCTCCAATGACCGTCTCTCTCCTTGTCTCTGTCCCAAGTTTGTTTACATTTAATTTCTCACAGCCATTTGTAGTGTGTCCCGAAGAAACGGCAAAAAGTCAAGTTACAACAATACAGCTGCATGAGACGACCCAGAAAACAAGCAGAGAAGTCCTGTATCTCCTCCATTTAGGCAAAACAGATTACGCCTGTCCTCTGATTTATAAAAACAGGACATTTTCTATCCCCCAATTCTTCCTTCTTTGTTGTTCAAAGAAACGATCAGAGGGAAGCTTGGATAGCGTCCAGGCCTTTGACTGCCAGTCCCCCTGATTTGTAATCCGCAGATGACTTACTGAGGGCTGTTGCATTGCCGGGTTAGTTCTTTCACTGCAAGGCGCCTTTCATGACTTATTCCTGGGCTATTCATCAATGTTTGAATGAACAGCTCTTTAGATAACTCTGGTGACCATAGACACCTTTTCATTTTTTAAATTTACAGTAGAATAAACTAAAACCAAAATTGCATTTTGAAGTTATTATACAACCATAGAAAATGGGTGTTTAAAATTTAATTTGAACAAATAGTACTGGGACATGATTGCCAGTTCCTTTTATTTAAGCAAACTACTGTCTTTTACCTTTATGCTAGTTATTTGTCCAAGAAGAAACCTTTTGGGGAGGGCATATAGATTTTGTTTATCTGTGTCTGTCTCTGGATATGAGCTAGACATGTTCAAACTGATGCTTTATTCTTAACAATTTTTATGGACATGATGGTCAAGTATTTTATGTTGTCATTTATTGTTTTGGTTCTCAAGCCAATGAATGAATGAGTGCTAGTGAAGCCGCTGCAGCTCATTGAGTGAACTCTGGAGGTTGTCAGCTTTTACATGAGACATGATCATATACTGAGAATGAGAAAAACTTGTATGTGCCTCCAAATTCACTTTTTGGCACTGGCAGCCCAAGTTGTGATTGCAGTACCCTTTATACTCTTTTAAGCAAGAGCACAGGTTACTTTTCTAAATTGTTGTACAATTCTCTGTCTAATAATAACTAATCACTTTACACACCCTTGTATTTGATTCATTTTTGTTTCCAAAATCATCTTGAATTGGAATAATTTGTAATGTTTGGTTTGACTAATACGTCTGAGGGTTAAATGTCCCATTGCGGCACAGGTCAAACATTGCGTTTGAGAATAAAATGATGAGGTAATCAGCATGGAGATTGAGAGTGTGATGGCCATAGTTACATACTTCTCTGTCCGGCTCCTCCCTGCAGCACTTGCATTTTTCATCTCCACACAATTCAAATCAATGAGCTGTAGCATGGGCCCATTGCTCTGCACATCACAGCACCGACACACACACACGATGGGTACACATGGGGCACTGACACCACTCCGCCACGCTTTCTCATCTATTCCTCTGCCTTTTCCTTAATATTTCACCAGCCAATTATTATTTTATGCCCCCTCTGAATGTGCCTCTGCTAAGTTGTCTCACAGATGAACGGGCAAATCCATGAACAAAAGCCATAAGAAGGAAGAAAGAAGGGCAGAAAGGGTTGTTTAAATGTGTGTTTGGAGGTGTTCAAATAAATGCCAGCCTGTCCAGACACGCCACCACATTTATTGGATATTGGGCGGAAGTGTGCCACAGGCTCGCCGGCAGACCGATAGAAGGATCTCTCTCCCAATCACTCCCAGACTCACATCTGGATCAGTTTGAAAAGATCCACCGCCAGAGGAAAACATGCATCTGCTCCAACTGCCACTTCCATCACAGCAAACTGAGAAAACAACTTTGAACTCATGAAAAATATTGGGCTTAGTAAATAAACTACAAGACATGGGAAAGCAGTAGATGCAGTATAAGTCAGAAATGTTGTTTTTTTGTGTAGAATTGTCCGAATGAATTATAGCTGGATACTGTTTGATACTTTACCTTCTTAATTGTTCATTGTGGTATTAAAATTGGTAGTGAGAGAAAGCGTGTTTGAAATTTCAGCACTGGGAGAACACGTGTTATTGCTAAATTGCAATTGTCACGTTGCCTGTGGTCTGTGCATAAATAAAAGTTGGATCATGTTTTGGAAAGGTTTAATATGGGTTGACCCTGGACTTCTGATTGAGCCCTTATTTAATCAGGATTTATCCAAAGCAGAAGCCTTCTGTTTCTCCTCATATCATAGATGAGACTGATTCACTGTGTTACAAATAGCACATAATATTCTGTCTATATTTAACAGTTGTCTGGCTGTTTCATGTAAACTCAAACCTACTTTAGCATGTACTAAAAGTGGCCTCCCCATGTCCCGGCAGTGCTAAATATCAGATGTTATGAAGCGACAGACAGGTGATGGTTACAGTGGGTGCGCTCGGCTCTGGTTCTGTTATGTGATCCGCCTCACCCCTCGCTCCCTCAGATAATCCCTTCCTAATTCCCTGTGCGCCCTGTGCCAGCTTCGTCCAAATTGTGATTGACTTCTGTCCCACACCACGACACCCCTCTCTGCCCCCCTCTCCACCGCCTCCTCTCCTGCTTCTAGATTAACTGGATCAGTTTTGGGTTTCAGGGCGGTGCTGTTGTATTTCTCACTCATAGATCCACACACATAAACACATAGATAGGTTGTTTTTTGGCCCGTTTGACTATCAGACCCCTAACAGTCTGCGCTGCCATCTGTCACAACTCTATCCATACATATACATACACTCACAAAACAACTGTTGGTACATGTGGCTTTACGGATGCCTCTATCTATGTAAACAGGGCTGTCCATATTGTTAAATTTACACACCGTTCCTTACATTTCCACTGTGTCTTTTCCTAATACAAATAAGAAGGAACTAATTTGACTTTCCACACTAGTCTTTTGATTCTGACAGGAAGGGCTCAGTGCAGGCACAAAATCATTCTGCCACCGCCTCAGGAGCTCCTGATTCTTTTTTTTGTATTTTTCATTTCCTTCTTGCTCATATGGAATAAAAAGTTTTATTGCTCCAGGCTTGTGGGATCTTTTTAGTAAGGTACAAGCCAAAAATCAAAAATAAGACATTTTGTCCGACAGTTGACAGAAATGAAGCGTCGTTCTATCAGTGGCATGTTCACAGACGCGTTTGGACTCTCATATCTGGTCTAATCCTGATTTGTGACTATGGGCTTTGTTAGATGACTTAGTGTTGCTGATGTAACGCGCCCGCAGCACTTTGTTTGTGAGAGTTGCTGGCAGCAGATGGTGGAGTGCTATTACCACAGAGCAGTGGACACTGGAGAGACGAACTGTGTTGACTGCAGCAGATCCTCAGCCTCCTCCCTCAGTGTCAGACGATGAACGACCCACTCTTTTCTCTCTCTCGTCCTCCCCCTCCCTCTCTCTCCCTCTCTCTCTTCCTCGCCCTCTCCCCTCTCTACCTCCCTCTTTCATCATCTGTCTCTCTCTGTGCCTCTCATTTCTCTGTATGGGTGTCAGTGTTGTCCATCACTGCCTTCACACAGCAGTCATCACACACTCAGATCTATAGGTGTGTATCTATCACACTGCGAGGACTAAAATCTATGTACACATTCAAATCATGTGACCTTATGTTGAGAAAAATCATCCTTAATTATTAAGACATGATTTGAAGTTAAGTTATCTGTTAAAGTATGTTAAGGTTAGGCAAATAGTATCATTAAAGTTAAGATCTGTGTCCTGGAAATGAATGGAAGTCAGTGTAATGTCCCCAAGAACCATGTGAACCCAGCATGTTGTGTGTTTATGCTCAGTCTGGTCTGTGTGCGTAGCGGCGAATACCCGATCTCTATCTCCCTCATGCCCCCCACCACTACCCCCCGCGTCAGGGCTGCGTGTGAATCAAGGTCAGTGGGGATCTGTTGGCAGTCACCCCGCCTGAAGCCCCTCCTCCCTCTCCTGCCCCCTCCTCCCCCAAGGATGGACACTACATGCACATGCAGCCATCTCCATGTACCCACTACAGCTCACTTTAGCTCGGCGAGTTTCAGCGGATTAATTACTGAGGAAGCCAGCGCGTCTCTGACCTCCTCTGTTGGACTAATTGAAATCTAATTGAATTGTGCTTGTCTAGACTAATGAAACCCCACTGCTGAAGCCGACAATCTTTTAGCCATAGCTACAAGCCAGTAACCACCCAGTACAGTACTGGCTGCATGGTGTGGCTCTGTTTGGTAACTTTGGAGACTGAATCAGTGGTCACACGGCACTGAAAATACTGTCTACATATAACACAAGACTTAGACTTAGACTAACTTGACTAATTTGGACACATTAACTCACAAATCACAATATACTACAAAGATAACTAACAAAGGGCAAATATATAAATGATGATAATAAAGTCATAGTCAAGGAAGTTAATTTAAACTCATAGATTATTTGATTAAAAAATGTTTGCATTTTAATGTAAAATAAGACTCCAATAGAACTTAAAAAGGAAATGTTGATACAATGGTTGAGGGTTTACCACTTGCCTCCTTGGAGATATTATTGTTTTGCCAGTAATGTTATACAAAAGTGTTGGTCAGCTCTCAACAGATCTATTCTGTAACTTGACCTGGTGGTGTCTTTTTGGCTCCGAGGAGATAAATAAGTTGGACCTACTGTGGACCATACCTGGCAACAAAATAACATCTCTATGGAGAAGCCGGTTGTGAACCTTTAAAGGACCCAAAGGGCCACTATTGTTATTATGTTGTGTCCTCACGCATTTGTTTTGATTCATTCATGTTAAAAACACAAATCCTGCATATTTAGACTAAGTTCTCCTCTCAAAAAACCCACTCTGTTCCACATTGTGATGTCAAGTGGCAATACAGGAAGTGCTCCACTGTGTTTTTAAACTCCGTACACCTTCAGTATTTGGATAACTTCAGTTATGGAATCGCTTTTCTTAACTGAACTAAAAGTAAAAAGCAGCTGCTAACTTGAAAACTACCGCTTCATGACACATGACACGGAGCATTATGAGCTTTGGTGATGTAGACAGACTAATAATAAAGCTTTACTCAACATACTTAACATGTGGGAATGGAAAAAAAACGCAATCCATGAGGAGGTAACAACATTTTAACATGGCTTAAAGCTCATAAGAGTAGATATTGTGTAATATAGAACATTTAAATACTTGCTCATTTGAATAGATTTGTTATAGCAAATGTGTTGCTAATAAGGGCTAGTAGGTGTAAGAAGTAGTAGGTGGTAGTAGTAGTAAGTAGTATTAGTCGTATTAGTATTAACCAGTGCCCCGTGACTGAGCAGAGGCCGTATGCCACTGCTGAGCTCTGCGTTGTGGAGACTCATCCATGTGTGACAGGCCTCTTCATGAGCCCTGCAGAGCTCCATCAATTAGACCACAAGCAAATAGGCAAATGTTGCTCTTCTTCTAAATAAAGTGATCCTCTGGGACTTTTGAGACATACTCTAGATTTCACTCCCTGTAAACATCAACAAACAACCGCAGTGGCCTTGTTTCCAGACTTCACACTGAGCAGAGAGCACTGAGGAGGGGAGTGGGTCACCCATGGGAGAAGCTTGTTTTTATAGGTCTTCTGTAGCTTGTAGCAGGTGAGAAACATAACTATTCTCTTAAGGTTAGTAATTTGACGTTATATTTATTCTTAGTAGAATATATTACTGTGCTAGGCGGGGGGATGCTGCCATGGGAGAGGCTGAGGGAAGGAGAGTGCATGCTCGCTGGTAATTAGACAGACATGGTTTTGTGTGCCTTTAGTGATCTTTACAGCTGGTTTGAACCTAATTTGGTCTTGATAAACGTGGCTTAGTCCTAGTTTAGGCCAGGTTTTGTCTCAGTTTAATAACAATGTTGATTAGGAATGTCACGACTGTCAACAAATGTTGAATTATGATATATTTCTGAATAAAAATAGACAATAAAGAATCGTTTTAAATGCCATTATGCCACTGACACAAAAACCCTAAAGCTTGATTCCCACTCCCAAAACAGTTCTTTATAATATTATAATTATTATAATTAATAATAATAAGGGGAATTATTTCATTCTATATCTGCAATATTGTTAATGAACATGAGCTGCTATAAATAAATAAAACACTTATTAATTCAGCCCTCTTCAGCTAAAAATAACAAAAAGGCCCCCTCTTGTACAAGAAAAAGTACCCATAATAAATATTGACCCCCAAAATAATTGTTCCATCTATCATATATTGAACAACAAGTTGACAGAGTAATTATTGTGACAAGAGTAACGTTGATGTGGTGTGTGCAAGTGTGAAGTCACCGTATCTCATCCACCGCTCCTGCTTTCAAGTACAGATACAGCTATTCACACTGTATTTGTGGGTTTCTGCTTCTTCTTTATAGGTGATAACTTGAAGACTTTTGCCCATTTACAAGATGTACTATGGCAACAGTGCTAGATTTTCATCACTCTGAAATCCGTGGATAGCACATATGTATATATTATACTAAACTTGTCTGTGTATGTTTTTGTAGGTTCCCTTGCAACCTGGCCAGTCTTTTAAATTCACTGTCCTGGAGACGCTGGACAGGATCAAGGAGGAGTTCCAGTTTCTCCAGGCTCAGTATCACAGGTAAAAGCATTTCAAGTTAAGATCAATACAGCTAAAACTAGACCAAAGGTGTTACTACAGGTTTTGTGTTGCTTTCTGTAATGTTTCCGTCAACAGTAATAGTGCTGGGTTTGGAATTAGTGATCAAAGGGATCTAGGGTGCTGTTTCATGCAAGAATAAATATTTATAATGTAAGACTAAATCATTTCTGACTATTGCTTTTGTTAATCAAACTCCTATACATTATGAGCTGTATGAATTTAATTATTAACTTTTTACTTTAACACTGACAATAATGGTGTTCATATGGTGCTTAAGCATCCCTTAAAATTAAACATCTCTACTAATGTCTAGCACATAGCTATTGTAACTGCAAAGTGTAACTGGAAAGTGCCCATCATGTGAAACATTACGTGTCGATTCATTAAGCTCATCTATGTGCGTACGGACATCTTACACTTAGAATAGAGGACACAATGGAGTACAACAGTAAATGTATACAACTCCTCTTCCTATTTCCACACAATGTTAAACTGCATTTGACCTCAGCAGTAGTGACAGTAGGCTAGAAATTATAATTTAATTCAGTTGATGCAAATAGGCCATTTTAATATGTGTCCCTTGTGCCTACTGCAGCCTGAAGCTGGAATGTGAGAAACTGGCCAGTGAGAAGACGGAGATGCAGCGCCACTACATCATGGTGAGTCCAATCAGGCCTTTTCCTAACTCTGATTTAGAGCTCCCCTCAGAGCTCAGAGGCTGTGACCGCTCGGAGACGGGCTCCTCTCTTCATATTACAACCAAACCAGCTGTGCATGGATCCTGGACGTATTATGCTGTTTTTATATCACTCACTTAAAAGCTATTTTTTAGTTTGTTTTAGTGCTAATGTTTTTATTATTAATGTTTTTGCAATCTTTTCTTATTCTTACTAAAGCAGTCAACCGAAAGTCCTCACAGTTAAGAATAAACTGCTTTTGCATCACTTTGGGATTGATGCTGGTATCTCTGGTGATGTGATTAATTAATAATGACAGCCCAATGATGGCTTTTTATGTGCTCTTTTTTAACTTTCTCTTTTACATTTCTCTGTCCGTGTTCAGCCCTGCGCTGGTTCATCTGTTCCTAGTTTTTTTTCTCTCTAACAGCCCTGAGCTCCCTGTGTGTCTGTGCGACTAAAGGCGCACATGTATCGTAAGCCTTCGTCTGTGCTACACAAACCCACCGCGAGCCGACCAGAATACGATATGCACCATCTGCTAAGCTGCTAGCATTTCATAAACCTGGAGAGTGGTCAGGATCAGGGCTGTGAGCGCCGCAGACACACAGACGGAGGCAGAGTACAGAGGAGAGGGGACGCAAAAGCCCACAGATAAAATAATGCCAGCACACAAGAGCTGGAGACTGTTTATATGCAGCAGAGAGAATGGAAATGCATGCAGCAGGTGCTCAGACCCAATGCTTCCACATCTTTATTTTACTTCCTTAAAAAAACAACTCAACCAAGGAGGGTTTTCACATGCACAGAGAGAAGCTGTAGAGAACCTTAGCCTCATATACAGATAAACATGTAACTGGTCATCACCTATTCTGGTATTGAACATATGCTTATGCGATGGTGATTAGCTGGTGATGATGCTTTTGTATTTGTATTGTATTTGTAAAGTAAAGTCACTGATGAATGATCGCAGGCATTTTTGGGGCCTTTAATTTTATATAATATAATTTATTCTGCAGTCCCAATTATAGACTATTTAAAAACAATAATTTCTCAGTCTGTCTTGCATTTCTCAACATCCCATAACTGTTGGTTTTTAAAGTACGTTTAAACTTCATTGACTTTTCAAAGAGAAAACACAAGATTGTGCTTGCACACAAAGTATAGTACAGTAAGAACCACACACAAAGAAAAGACGCCTCAGACGCCTTCGTACACCCACTTCCCTAATCTCTCCGGCACTCCCCGTTTTAGCTGCGGTTTTCTACAATAACTGTGCAGCAAACACCTCTTACACAATGCCAACATCCTGCCTGGCTCTACCTTTTTGCATAGACAGGGCCATAGATGACATTTGAGTGAACTTTGTGCATATTAAATGTCACGGCCTTTGTGACCAGTGGTGAACTACAGAGAAGCAGAGATAACACCAGAGTCCTGCACTACGTTCTAGTCTTTTTAACAGCTCCCTTTGGCAGTGAGTGGGCTTTGAGGTCAGAGAGGGGTCCATGTGGTGTGTACACTCATCCTTACATGCATACATATAGACTACGACTGCAGGCTGTAATACTTGAACTGGATCTCTGCTGTGGAAGTGTGGCCCTAGCACTGAGAAGAGAGAGAGAAAATGAGAGGGAATGATAGCTCAGAGAGAGCGCGAAAGAGAGAGAAAGAGAGAGGGAGGGAGAGACAAAAAAAGAAAACCACTGGTGAGGGAGGAAGGGCACAAAGGAGGCTGAGGGAATGAAATAGCAGAGAAGGAAGGAAGAGGAGTACAGAGAGTAACGGATAGGAGGATGAATCTAACAGACAGAGAGAGGGAGTGATAGTGATGTGTTTTTTGGAAAAGGGTGGTGGGGAGAGGGGTTGATGTAAAAGAAAGGGATGAAGGG